>JAMKOQ010000330.1:0-66913 GCA_026770425.1 Boechera divaricarpa | reverse complement strand
GAATGTCATAATAAAATTTGAAATATTGAAACATAGACCACTTATGAGCATATTTATCCTTAATTCACTTTGGTGGTTTTCAACATTTCATGAACTTATTTTTCCTCCTAATCGATTTTTATGAGGTATCGATGTTTTCAATGGAAGGTCACAATTTCTAAACGGAATGTCATAATAAATTTTGAAATATTGAAACATACACCACTTATGAGCATATTTATCCCTTTAATTGACTTGCTGGTTTTCAACATTTCATGAACTTATTTTTCTCCTAATCGATTCTTTATGATATCGATATTAATTGGAAGGTCACCAATTTCTAAACGGAATGTCATAATAAAATTTGAAATATTGAAACATACACCAATTTCATGAGCATATTTATCCCTTAATTCACTTTGGTATTTTCAATATTTCATGAACTTTGTTTTCCTCCTAATTGATTCTTATGAGGCATCGATGTTTTTTACAAATGGAGTCAGACACTTTCTAACTCTCAGAATGGATAATGTGGCACCTGAAAATTTTGAATATTGAAATATACACACCCACTCATGAGCATATTTATCCTCTTTAATTGACTTTGGCTGGTTTTCAACATTTCAAGAACTTATTTTCCTCCTTCTCGATTCTGTGATATCGATGTTAATTCAGTGGTTAAAGGGAGATATTATCAACTCTAAAACGGAATGTCATAATAAAAATTCTGAAACATTAAGTTATTACACCACTTATGAGCATATTTATCTCCCTCAATTCACTTTGTATTATTTTCTCAACATTTCATGAACTTATTTTCTTTTTAATCGATTCTTATGAAGCATCAAGTGTTTTCAATGGCAGGTCACTGAATTTCCCAAACTAATGTCATAATAAAATTTGAAGTATTGAAACATACACCACTTATGAGCAATATTTATCCTTTAATTCACTTGGCTGGTTTCCAACATTTCATGAACTTATTTTCCTCCTAATCGATTCTGTGAGGTATCTATGTTTTCAATGGAAGGCTATGGAACTCTAAACTACTGTCAGAATAAATCTTTGAACATTGAAATATACACCACTTACAGCATATTTTATACTCTTTAATACACTTTGGTAGTTTTCAATATTTCATGAACTTATTTTCTTCTTCATTCTTATGATGGTTATCGAGTGTTTTCAATGGAAGTGTCACGACTTTCTAAACGGAATGTCGAGACAAAATTTGAAATATTGAAATATACACTATTTATGATATATTTATCCCTTAATTAACTTTGCTGGCTTTCAACATTTCATGAACTTATTTTCTTCTTTCTCGATTCTTATGAGATATCGATGTTTTCTAGCGTAAGGTCATTAACTCTTCTAAACGGAATGTTTGGCATTAAAATTTGAAATATTGAAACATACATCACTTATGATATATTTATTCCTTTTAATTGTTACTTTATGGTTTTCAACATTTCATGAACTTATTTTCTTCTTTCGAATTCTTTACATAGAGGTCATGACTAGTAGTTTTCAATGAAGCGCTACTTAATTCTCAAACGGAATGTCATAATAAAATTTGAAATATTGAAACATACAATACTTATGTATATATTATCCCCTAATTCTACTTTGCTGGTTTTCAATATTTCATGAACTTATTTTCTTCTTTCTCGATTCTTGTGAGTTATCATGTTTTAATGGAAGGTCGCCAACTCTCAAATGAATGTCATAATAAAGTTTGAAATATTAAAACATACACCACCAATACATTATACTTCTAATATTAACTTGCTGTTGTTTTCTAGTATTTCATGAACCTATTTTCATCCTTTTTTGATTCTAGTGAGTTATCGCTATGTTTTCAATGGAAGGTCAACTAATTCTCAAACTAACTGTCATAATAAAATTCTAAAATATTAAAACATATATATCAATTTACCATGAGCATATTTAATCCTTAATTCACTTTAGAGTATTTTCAATCATATTCATGAACTGAGCCTTTTCTCTCCTCAATCGTTTCCCATTTTCATGCCATGAGTTATCGATGCTTGTTTTCAATGGAAGGTCAATACTTCTCTTCACTAAACGGAATGTTCGCTTCAGTGAATAAAAATTTGAAAATATTGAAACATACACCACACTTATGAACATATTTAATCTCTTTAATTGACTTTGGTTGTTTTCAACATTTCATGAATCCTATTTCTTCCTCCTTCATTTCTTATGAGTTATCGCTAAGTTTTCAATGGAAGGCTCACGAATTTCACTAGTAAACGGACATTTCGCTTAATAAAATTTTGAAAATTTAAACATAGCACTCACTTATATATTTCATCTCGATTTATTCACTTATGGCCATGTAGTTTTCATACATCTTTTGCGTCTTAGAACTTATTTCTTCATCCTTCTCGACTTCAATTCTTCTCCTTCTAGAGTTATCATGTTTTCAATAGAAGTCGTCACTAACTCCTCAAAACGTAATGTGCACATAATAAATTTGGTATATAATAAATTGTGATAAACATACACCACTTATGAGAGCATATTTATCCCTTCTAATTCACTTTAAAGAGTCTTTCAACATTTCTAGTTTTTGAACTTGATTTGATCCTTCCTTCGATTCTTATGAGTTATCGATGTTTTCAATGGAAGGTCACTTAACTTCTCTAAACGGAATGGGTCATATCAGTAAAATTTGAAATATTGAAACATACACCACTGATGAGCATATATTTATCTCCTCTTTAATCATTCATTTTTAAGTGGTCTTTTCAACATTTTCTCATGAACTTATTTTCCTCTTCTTTTCTCATCTATATTTTATGAGTTATCGATAAAGTTTACCAGCTATGTCATTCTAATGCTTAATCTTCTAGTAAAACAGAATGTCATAATAAAATTTGAAATATTGAAACATACACTTTCACTTATGAGTATATTTATCCCCATCTCATTCACTTGGATGCTTTTCTTTAATATTTTCATGTGAACTCTTGCTTTTCCTCCTTCTCCATCTTATGTAGGCCATCGAGTGTCGCTATTTTCATATGGAAGGTCACCAACTTCTTTAAACGGAATAAACAGTCATAATAAAATTTGAAATATTGAAACATACAGCACCACTTTATGAGTACATATTTATACTCCTTAAATGACAATTTTGGTGGTTTTCAATATTTCATGAACTTATTTTTCCTCTCCTTTCCATCATTCTCATGAGTTACTCGTTGTTTTCAATGCAAGCGTCATAACTCTCTAAACTCAAACGAATGTCACATACATAAAATTACTGAAGATGAACATTGTAAATACATACACATAAGTTATGAGCATATTTATTCCCCTTAATTCATCTTTGCTGTTTTCAACATTTCTATGAACTTATTTTCTTCCTTATCTATTCTCTATGAGTTATCGATGTTTTCAATTTTTAATATTTTCCACGAATTCTCTAAACGTAGAATGTTCCATATAAAATCTTGAAATTCCTTTTATGAACATAAGCACCACTTATGAGCATATTATTATCTCCTCTTAATTCACTTTGGTGGTTTTCAACATTTCATGAACTTATTTTCCTCTCCTCTAATCGATATTCTTCATGAGGTTATCGCTGTTGTTTTCGAATGTGAGAAGTCACGTAACTTCTCAAACGGAATACCAATAATATTAAAATTTGAAAATATTGAAACATACACCACTTTTATGAGCATATAGTTTATACTCTGATGATCTAATGTCACTCTTTGATGAGTTTTCAACATCTTCATGTTTTGTAACTTATTTTCTTCCTCCTTCCTCTATCTTGCATGAGTTACTCGATATTGCTTTTCAATGGAAGGTCATATTAACTTTCAAACGAATGTCATAATAAAATTTTGAAATATGATGAAACATACACCACTTTATGTATATTTATCCCTTAATTCACTTTAAAAGGTGGTTTTCAACATTTACATGAACTTTATTATTTCTTCTCTGATATTTCTAGTGAGTTATCTTGTTTCAATGGTAAGGTCACTGGAATGCTTGTCCTTCAAACGGAATGTCATAATAAAAATTTGAAATATTGAAACATACACTCACTTATGAGTACATATTTTATCCCCTTAATTCACTTTTGTTGGTGTTTTCTGTAACATTTCATGAACTTATTTTCTCGCTTCTCTATTGCTTTCTTATGTGAGTTATCACTGTTGCTTCAATGGAAGGTCACTTAACTTTCTAAATTAGAATGTCATAAGAGTTAGTGTAAAATTGAAAATATTGAAAACATACACCACTTATGAGCATATTTATCCTCTTAATTCACTGTTGTCTTGCTGGTTTTCAACATTTCCATGAACTTATTTTCCTCCTTCTTTCTCGATTGTTATGCGAGTTATCGATGTTTTCACGGAAGGTCACCATAACTGACTCCAAAACGGAATGTCATAATAAAATTTGAAATATTAAATATACACCACTTATGAGCTATATTTCATCCCTCTTTAATTCACTTTGCTGGTTTTCAACATTTCCATGAACTTATTTTCCTCTTTCTGATTCCTTATGAGTTATACATGTTTTTCAATGAAGCCATCACGAACTTTCTAAACGGAATGTCATAACAAAATTCGAAATATGAAAACATAGCACCATATGAGGTTATTATTTATCTCCTGTTAATTCACTTTGGTAAGTTTTCAACATTTCATGAATCTCTATTTTCCTCCTTATCTTTTATGAGTTATCGCTGTTTTGAATGGAAGGTCACCAACTTCTAAACGGAATGTCATAATAAAATTTGGAAATATTGAAACATACACCACTTATGAGTGTATTTATTTCATTACACCTTTGGTGGTTTCTCAATATTTCGCGAACTTATTTTCTTTCTCGCATTTATCTATATGAGTTATCGATGTTTTTCAATGGAAGGTCACAACTCTCGGAAACGGAAATGTCATAATAAATTTGAAATATTGAAACATACACCACTTGAGGAGCATATTTATCCCCTAATTCACTATTTGTTGGTTTTCAACATTTTCATGAACTTATTTTCTCCGAATTCGATTCATAGTTTAAGGAAAGTTATCGATGTTTTCAATGGAAGGTAACACCTAATAATTCTCAAACGAAGTTGTCAGAGTAATAAAATTTGAAATATTGAAATATATACCACTTATGAGCATATTTATCCCTTAATTCACTTTTTGCTGGTTTTCAACATTTCATGAACTTATTTTCGCTCCTTTCTATTCTTATGAAGTTATCAGTCAGTTTTCGAATGGAAGGTCACGAACTCTCGTCAACGACTAGAATGTCATAATAACTTTGAAATATTGAAAACATAGTACCACTTATGAGCATATTTATCCCCTTTAATTCACTTTACATGGTGTGTTTTCTAACATTTCATGAACTGAATTTTCTTCTTCTTCTTTTCGATTCGCCAAAGTTATCACTGCTTTTCAATGCGAAGGTCATTTAACTCTCTCAACGGAACGTCATAATAATTTGAAATATTGAAATATACACCACTGGTTATATGATTATTATTTATTCCTTAATTCACTTTGGGTGGTTTTCAACATTTCATGAACTTATTTTCCTCCTTCTCATTCTATGAGTTACGCAGGTTTTCAATGGAAGGTCACGAACTCTCTAAACGGAATGTCATAATAAAATTAAAATATTGAAACATACACCACTTATGAGCATATTGTTCATACTCTTAATACACTTTCAGGTTTTCAATATTTCATGAACTTATTTTCTTCTTTCTCTTATGAGTTATCGATGTTTTAATGGAAGGTCACTTAATTTCAAACGGAATGTCATAATAAAATTTGAAATATTGAAACATACACCACTTATGAGCATATTTATCCCCTTAATTCACTTTGGTGGTTTTCAACATTTGCATGAACTTATTTTTCCTCCTTTCTGATTCTATGAGTTATCGATGTTTTCAATGGAAGGTCACAACACTTCAAACGGAATGTCATAATAAAATTTGAAATATTGAAACATACCAATTATTAAGAGCATATTTATCACCCTTTAATTCACTTTGGTATGGTTTTCAACATTTCATGAACTTATTTTCTTCTTTTTCTCGATTCTTATGAGTTATCGCTGTTTTCAATGGAAGGTCACGAACTCTAAACGGAATGTCATGTCATAATAAAATTCTGAAATATTGAAACATACACCACTTATGAGCATATTTATCCTCTTAATTCACTTTGGTGGTTTTCAACATTTCATGAACTTATTTTTTTCTTTCTCGATTCTTATGAGTTATCGATTGTTTTCAATGGAAGGTCACGAACTCTCAAACGGAATGTCATAATAAAATTTGAAATATTGAAACATACACCGATTATGAGCATATTTATCCCTTTAATTCATCTTTGCTGGTTTTCAACATTTCATGAACTTATTTTTCTCCTTCTCGATCTTATGAGTTATCGATGTTTTCAATGTGAAGGTCAATAACTCTTCAAATGTCATACAAAATTTGAAATATTGAAACATACACCACTTAACATATTTATCCCCTTAATTCACTTTGCTGGTTTTCAACATTTCATGAACTATTTTCCTCCTCGATTCTTATGAGTTATCATGTTTTCAATTTAAGGTCACTAATTTTAAACGAATGTCATAATAAAATTGAAATATTGAAACATACAACTACTATATCATATTTTATCTCCCTTTAATTCACTTTATTGGTTTTCACATTTCATGAACTTATTTTCTTCCTTCTCGATCTTTAGTGAGTTAATGGAAGGTCACGAACTTCTCAAACGGAATGTCATAATAAAATTTGAAATACAAACATACACCACTTATGAGCATATTTATCCCTTTAATACACTTTGGTATTTTTCAACATTTCATGAACTTATTTTCTCCTTCGATTCTTATGACAGTTATTATCGATGTTTTCAATGGAAGGTCACCAATCACTAAACGGAATGTCATAATAAAATTTGAAATATTGAAACATACACCACTTATGAGCATATTTATCCTTAATTCACTTTGGTGGTTTTCAACATTTCATGAACTTATTTTCCTTCTCAATCGATTCTTATGAGTTATCGATGTTTTCAATGGAAGGTCACGAACTCTAAACGGAATGTCATAATAAAATTTGAAATATTGAAACATACACCACTTATGAGCATATTTATCCCTTAATTCACTTTTTGGGGTGGTTTTCAACATTTCATGAACTTATTTTCCTCTTTCTCGATTCTTATGAGTTATCATGTTTTCAATGGAAGGTCACGAACTCTAAACGGAATGTCATAATAAAATTTGAAATATTGAAACATACACCACTTATGAGCATATTTATCCCCTTAATTCACTTTGGTGGTTTTCAACATTTCATGAACTTATTTTCCTCTTTTCATTCTTACATGAAGTTATCGCTGTTTTCAATGGAAGGTCAGACAACTTCTAAACTAATGTCATAATAAAATTTGAAATATTGGAAACATACACCACTTATGAGCATATTTATCCCCTTAATTCACTTTTGTTGGTTTTCAACATTTCATGAACTTATTTTCTTCTTCTCGATTCTTATGAGTTATCGATGTTTTCAATAGTAGGAAGGTCAACTCTCAAACGGAATGTCATAATAAAATTTGAAATATTGAAACATACACCACTTATGAGCATTATTTATCCCTTAATTCACTTTGCTGGTTTTCAACATTTCATGAACTTATTTTCCTTCCTTCTCGATTCTTAGGAGTTATCATGTTTTCAATGGAAGGTCACTAACTCTCAAACGGAAATAATATAACAATTTGAAATATTAAAAACAGATACACCACTTATGCAGAGCATATTTATCCCTTTAATTCACTTTGGTGGTTTTCAACATTTCATGAACTTATTTTCCTTCAATCGATTTTAAGAAGTATCGATGTTTTCAATCAAGGCGAACTAACTCTCAAACGGAATGTCATAATAAAATTTGAAATATTGAAACATACACCACTTATGAACATATTTATACTCCTTAATTCACTTTTTGGTGGTTTTCAACATTTCATGAACTTATTTTCCTCTTTCCTCGATCTTTTATGAGTTATTGATGTTGCCAATGAAGGTCACTTAATTCCTCAAACGAATGTCATAATAAAATTTGAAATATTGAAACATACACCACTTATGGAGCATATTTATCTCTTTAATTCACTTTGTTGGTTTTTCAACATTTCATGAACTTATTTTCCCTCCTTCTCGATTCTTATGAGGTATCGATGTTTTCAATGGAAGGTCACGAATAACTCTTGAAACGGAATGTCATAATAAAATTTGAAATATTGAAACATACACCACTTATGAGCATATATTATCCCCTTAATTCACTTTTGGTGGTTTTCAACATTTCATGAACTTATTTTCCTCCTTCTCGATTCTTATGAGTTATCGATGCTTTTTAATGGAAGGTCGCCAAACTCTAAACGGAATGTCATAATAAAATTTGAAATATTGAAACATACACCACTTATGAGCATATTTATCCCTTAATTCACTTTTGCTGGTTTTCAACATTTCATGAACTTATTTTCCTCCTTCTCGATTCATGAGTTATCGGCGTTTTCAATGGAAGGTCACTTAACACTAATTTGCCTAAACGGAATGTCATAATAAAATTTGAAATATTGAAACATACACCACTTATGAGCATATTGCTCTATCCCCTTTAATTCACTTTGTGGTTTTCAACATTTCACATGAACTTATTTTCCCTTGTTCCCAATCGATTCTCATATTATTAAGCATAGGTGCCAGTTGAAAGGAAGGTCACTTAACTCTAAACGGAATGTTCATAATGAATAAAATTTCGAAATATTGAAACATATGGCACCACATTTATGAGCATATTTATCCACTCCATATAATTTTTCACTTTGGTGGTTTTCTAACATTTCATGAACTTATTTTCCTTCTTTCCTACGATTACGTATATGAGTTATATTATGTTTTCAATGGAAGGTCATGCTAACTCGGAACGGAATGTCATAATAAAATTTAAATATTGAAACATACACCACTTATGAACATATTTATCCCCTTAATTCACTTTGGTGGTTTTCAACATTTCATGAACTTATTTTCTTCCTTTCTCGATTGTTATGAGTTATTGCTGTTTTCAATGGAAGGTCACGGGAACTCGAAACGGAATGTCATAATAAAATTTGAAATATTGAAACATACACCACTTATGAGCATATTTATCCCCTTAATTCACTTTGGTGGTTTTCAACATTTCATGAACTTATTTTCCTCCTTCGATTCTTATGAGTTATCGCTTTGTTTTCAATGGAAGGTCACTTAACTCTCTAAACGGAATGTCATAATAAAAATTTGAAATATTGAAACATACACCACTTATGAGCATATTTATCCCCTTAATTCACTTTGGTGGTTTTCAACATTTCATGAACTTATTTTCTTCTCCTTCTCGATTCTTATGAGTTATCGTTGTTTTCAATGGAAGGTCACGAACTCTAAACGGAATGTCATAATAAAATTTGAAATATTGAAACATACACCACTTATATGAGCATATTTATCCCCTTAATTCATTTTGGTGGTTTTCAACATTTCATGAACTTATTTTCCTCCTAATCGATTCTTATGAGTTATCGATGTTTTCAATGGAAGGTCACGAACCTTCGAAACGGAATGTCATAATAAAATTTGAAATATTGAAACATACACCACTTATGAGCATATTTATCCCCTTAATTCACTTTGGGTTTTCAACATTTCATGAACTTATTTTCTTCTTTCTCGATTCTTATGAGTTATCACGTTTTCAATGGAAGGTCACTTAACTCTCGAAACGGAAATGTCATAATAAAATTTGAAATATTGAAACATACACCACTTATGAGCATATTTATCCCTTAATTCACTTTGGGTTTTCAACATTTCATGAACTTATTTTTCCTCCTTCTCGATTCTTATGAGTTATCGTTGTTTTCAATGGAAGGCCACGAATCCTCAAACGGAATGTCATAATAAAATTTGAAATATTGAAACATACACCACTTATGAGCATATTTATCCCCTTAATTCACTTTGGTGGTTTTCAACATTTCATGAACTTATTTTCCTCCTTCGATTCTTATGAGTTATTGTTGTTTTCAATGGAAGGTCACGCTTCTAACCCCTAAACGGAATGTCATAATAAAATTTGAAATATTGAAACATACACCACTTATGAGCATATTTATCCCCTTAATTCACTTTGGTGGTTTTCAACATTTCATGAACTTATTTTCCTCCTTCTCGATTTCATTATGAGTTATCGTATGTTTTCAATGGAAAGGTCACGAACTCTCAAACAATAGAACGTCATAATAAAATTTGAAATATTGAAACATACACCACTTATGAGCATATTTATCCTCTTAATTCACTTTGGTGGTTTTCAACATTTCATGAACTTATTTTCCTCCTTTCTCGATTCTTATGAGTTATCGTTGTTTTCAACGGAAGGTCACGAACTCTAAAACAGAATGTCATAATAAAATTTGAAATATTGAAACATACACCACTTATGAGCATATTTATCCTTAATTCACTTTGGTGGTTTTCAACATTTCATGAACTTATTTTTCCTCCTTCTCATTCTTATGAGTTATCGATGTTTTCAATGGAAGGTCACGTAATTCTCAAAACGGAATGTCATAATAAAATTTAAATATTGAAACATACACCACTTATGAGCATATTTATCCCTTTAATTCACTTTGTGGTTTTCAACATTTCATGAACTTATTTTCCTCCTTCTCGATTCTTATGAGTTATCGCTGTTTTCAATGGAAGGTCACTTAACTCTCAAACGGAATGTCATAATAAAATTTGAAATATTGAAACATACACCACTTATGAGCATATTTATCCCTTAATTCACTTTGGTGGTTTTCAACATTTCATGAACTTATTTTCCTCCTTCTCGATTCTTATGAGTTATCGATGTTTTCAATGGAAGGTCACTAACTCTCAAAACGGAATGTCATAATAAAATTTGAAATATTGAAACATACACCACTTATGAGCATATTTATCCCTTAATTCACTTTGGTGGTTTTCAACATTTCATGAACTTATTTTCCTCCTTCTCGATTCTTATGAGGTATCGATGTTTTCAATGGAAGGTCACGAATTCTTAACGGAATGTCATAATAAAATTTTGAAATATTGAAACATACACCACTTATGAGCATATTTATCCCTTTAATTCACTTTGGTGGTTTTCAATATTTCATGAACTTATTTTCTTTCTCGATTGTTATGAGTTATCGTTGTTTTCAATGGAAGGTCACGAACTCTCGAAACGGAATGTCATAATAAAATTTGAAATATTGAAACATACACCACTTATGAGCATATTTATCCCCTTAATTCACTTTGGTGGTTTTCAACATTTCATGAACTTATTTTCTCCTTCGATTCTTATGAGTTATCATGTTTTCAATGGAAGGTCACGAACTCTCTAAACGGAATGTCATAATAAAATTTGAAATATTGAAACATACACCACTTATGAGCATATTTATCCCCTTAATTCACTTTGGTGGTTTTCAACATTTCATGAACTTATTTTCCTCCTTCTCGATTCTTATGAGGTATCGATGTTTTCAATGGAAGGTCACGAACTTTCGAAACGGAATGTCATAATAAAATTTGAAATATTGAAACATACACCACTTATGCATATTTATCCCCTTAATTCACTTTGGTGGTTTTCTAACATTTCATGAACTTATTTTCCTCCTTCTCATTCTTATGAGTTATCAATGTTTTCAATGGAAGGTCACTGAACTCGAAACGGAATGTCATAATAAAATTTGAAATATTGAAACATACACCACTTATGAGCATATTTATCCCCTAATTCACTTTGGTGGTTTTCAACATTTCATGAACTTATTTTCCTCCTTCGATTCTTATGAGTTATCGCTGTTTTCAATGGAAGGTCACTTAACTCTCGAAACGGAATGTCATAATAAAATTTGAAATATTGAAACATACACCACTTATGAGCATATTTATCCCCTTAATTCACTTTGGTGGTTTTCAACATTTCATGAACTTATTTTCCTCCTAATCGATTCTTATGAGTTATCGATGTTTTCAATGGAAGGTCACGAACTCTCGAAACGGAATGTCATAATAAAATTTGAAATATTGAAACATACACCACTTATGAATATATTTATCCCCTTAATTCACTTTGCTGGTTTTCAACATTTCATGAACTTATTTTCCTCCTTCATTCTTATGAGTTATCATGTTTTCAATGGAAGGTCACTTAACTCTCTCAAACGGAATGTCATATGACATGGTAAAATTTTGAAATATTGAAACATACACCACTTATGAGCATATTTATCCCCTTAATTCACTTTGGTGGTTTTCAACATTTCATGAACTTATTTTCCTCCTTCGATTCTTATGAGTTATCGATGTTTTCAATGGAAGGTCACGAACTCTCTAAACGGAATGTCATAATAAAATTTGAAATATTGAAACATACACCACTTATGAGCATATTTATCCCCTTAATTCACTTTGTGGTTTTCAACATTTCATGAACTTATTTTCCTCCTTCTCGATTGTTATGAGGTATCGATGTTTTCAATGGAAGGTCACTAACTTCTCAAACGGAATGTCATAATAAAATTTGAAATATTGAAACATACACCACTTATGAGCATATTTATCCCCTTAATTCACTTTGTTGGTTTTCAACATTTCATGAACTTATTTTCCTCCTTCTCGATTCTTATGAGTTATCGATGTTTTCAATGGAAGGTCACGAACTTCGAAACGGAATGTCATAATAAAATTTGAAATATTGAAACATACACCACTTATGAGCATATTTATCCCCTTAATTCACTTTGGTGGTTTTCAACATTTCATGAACTTATTTTTCCTTCTTCTCATGATCTTATGAGTTATCGCTGTTTTTCAATGGAAGGTCACGAACTCTCTAAACGGAATGTCATAATAAAATTTGAAATATTGAAACATACACCACTTATGATATATTTATCCCTTAATTCCACTTTGGTGGTTTTCAACATTTCATGAACTTATTTTCCTCCTTCTATTCTTATGAGTTATCGATGTTTTCAATGGAAGGTCAGCTTTAACTCTTTCTAAACGGAATGTCATAATAAAATTTGAAATATTGAAACATACACCACTTATGAGCATATTTATCCCCTTAATTCACTTTTGGTGGTTTTCAACATTTCATGAACTTATTTTTCCTTTTTCTCGATTCTTATGAGTTATCGCTGTTTTCAAATGGAAGGTGTCACGAACTCTAAACGGAATGTCATAATAATAAAATTTGAAATATTGAAACATACACCACTTATGAGCATATTTATCCCTTTTAATTCACTTTGGTGGTTTTCAACATTTCATGAACTTATTTTCCTCCTTCTCTATTCTTGTGAGTTATCGATGTTTAATGGAAGGTCACGAACTCTCAAACGGAATGTCATAATAAAATTTGAAATATTGAAACATACACCACTTATGAGCATATTTATCCTCTTAATTCACTTTGGTGGTTTTCAACATTTCATGAACTTATTTTTCTCCTTCTCGATTCATATGAGTTATCGATGTTTTCAATGGAAGGTCACGAACACTTCTAAACGGAATGTCATAATAAAATTTGAAATATTGAAACATACACCACTTATGAGCATATTTATCCCCTTTAATTCACTTTGGTGGTTTTCAACATTTCATGAACTTATTTTCCTCCTTCTCGATTCTATGAGTTATCGATGTTTTCAATGGAAGGTCAATAACTTTCAAACGGAATGTCATAATAAAATTTGAAATATTGAAACATACACCACATATGAACATATTTATCCCCTTAATTCACTTTGGTGGTTTTCAACATGCCATGAACTTATTTTCCTCCTTCTCGATTCTTATGAGTTATCGTTGTTTTCAATGGAAGATCACGAACTCTCGAAACGGAATGTCATAATAAAATTTGAAATATTGAAACATACACCACATATGAACATATTTATCCTCTTAATTCACTTTGGTGGTTTTCAACATTTCATGAACTTATTTTCTTCCTTCTCGATTCTTATGAGGTATCGCTAATTTCAATAGAAGGTCCTGAACTCTCGAAACGGAATGTCATAATAAAATTTGAAATATTGAAACATACACCACTTATGAGTATATTTATCCCTTAATTCACTTTGGTGGTTTTCAACATTTCATGAACTTATTTTCCTCCTTCTCGATTCTTATGAGTTATCATGTTTTCAATGGAAGGTCACTTAACTCTCGAAACGGAATGTCATAATAAAATTTGAAATATTGAAACATACACCACTTATGAGCATATTTATCCCCTTAATTCACTTTGGTGGTTTTCAACATTTCATGAACTTATTTTCTTCTCTCGATTCTTATGAGTTATCATGTTTTCAATGGAAGGTCACGAACTCTCAAACGGAATGTCATAATAAAATTTGAAATATTGAAACATACACCACTTATGAGCATATTTATCCCTTTAATTCACTTTGGTGGTTTTCAACATTTCATGAACTTATTTTCCTCCTTCTCGATTCTTATGAGTTATCGATGTTTTCAATGGAAGGTCACGAACTCTCGAAAAACGGAATGTCATAATAAAATTTGAAATATTGAAACATACACCACTTATGAGCATATTTATCACCTTAATTCACTTTGGTGGTTTTCAACATTTCATGAACTTATTTTCCTTCTTCTCGATTCTTATGAGTTATCGATGTTTTGAATGGAAGGTCACTAACTTTCGAAACGGAATGTCATAATAAAATTTGAAATATTGGAAACATACACCACTTATGAGCATATTTATCCCTTAATTCACTTTTGGTGGTTTTCAACATTTCATGAACTTATTTTCTCCTTCGATTCTTATGAGTTATCGCTGTTTTCAATGGAAGGTCACGAACTCTCAAAACAGAATGTCATAATAAAATTTGAAATATTGAAACATACACCACTTATGAGCATATTTATCCCCTTAATTCATTTTGGTGGTTTTCAACATTTCATGAACTTATTTTTCCTCCTTCTCGATTCTTATGAGTTATCGTTGTTTTCAATGGAAGGTCACTAACTCTCGAAACGGAATGTCATAATAAAATTTGAAATATTGAAACATACACCACTTATGAGCATATTTATCCCTTAATTCACTTTGTGGTTTTCAACATTTCATGAACTTATTTTCCTCCTTTCTCGATTCTTATGAGTTATCGTTGTTTTCAATGGAAAGGTCACGAACTCTCAACGGAATGTCATAATAAAATTTGAAATATTGAAACATACACCACTTATGAGCATATTTATCCATTTAATTCATACTTTGGTGGTTTTCAATATTTCATGAACTTATTTTCCTCCTTCTCGATTCTTATGAGTTATCGCTGTTTTCAATGGAAGGTCACGAACTCTCAAACGGAATGTCATAATAAAATTTGAAATATTGAAACATACACCACTTATGAGCATATTTATCCATTTAATTCACTTTGGTGGTTTTCAACATTTCATGAACTTATTTTCCTCCTTCTATTCTTATGAGTTATCGACGTTTTCAATGGAAGGTCACGAACTTCTAAAACGGAATGTCATAATAAAATTTGAAATATTGAAACATACACCACTTATGAGCATATTTATCCCCTTAATTCACTTTGGTGGTTTTCAACATTTCATGAACTTATTTTCCTCCTTCTTGATTCTTATGAGTTATATGTTGTTTTCAATGGAAGGTCACTAACTCTCAAACGGAATGCTCATAATAAAATTTGAAATATTGAAACATACACCACTTATGAGCATATTTATCCCCTTAATTCACTTTGGTGGTTTTCAACATTTCATGAACTTATTTTCCTCCTTCTCGATTGTTATGAGTTATCGATGTTTTCAATGGAAGGTCATTTAACTCTCGAAACGGAATGTCATAATAAAATTTGAAATATTGAAACATACACCACTTATGAGCATATTTATCCCCTTAATTCACTTTGCTGGTTTTCAACATTTCATGAACTTATTTTTCCTTCCTTCTCGATTCTTATGAGTTATCGATGTTTTCAATGGAAGGTCACTTAACTCTCTAAACGGAATGTCATAATAAAATTTGAAATATTGAAACATACACCACTTATGAGCATATTTATCCCCTTAATTCACTTTTGGTTTTCTTTAACATTTCATGAACTATTATTTTCCTCCTTCTCGATTCTTATGAGTTATCGCTGTTTTCAATGGAACGAATTCTCAACGGAATGTCATAATAAAATTTGAAATATTGAAACATACACTACTTATGAGCATATTTATCCCCTTAATTCACTTTTGGTCATTTTCAACATTTCATGAACTTATTTTCCTCCAATCAATTCTTATGAGTTATCGATGTTTTCAATGGAAGGTCACGCTCTAAACGGAATGTCATAATAAAATTTGAAATATTGAAACATACACCACTTATGAGCATATTTATCCCCTTAATTCACTTTGGTGGTTTTCAACATTTCATGAACTTATTTTCCTCCTTCTCGATTCTTATGAGTTATTGTTGTTTTCAATGGAAGGTCACGAACTTCTCAAAACGGAATGTCATATAATAAAATTCTGAAATATTGAAACATACACCACTATGGAGCATATATTTATCTTAATCTACTTTGGTTTTCAACATTTCATGAACTTATTTTCCTCCTTTTCATCTTTATGGAGTTATCATTGTTTTCAATGGAAAGGTCACGAACTTCTCAAACGGAATGTCATAATAAAATTTGAAATATTGAAACATACACCACTTATGGCATATTTATCATCACCTTAATTCACTTTGGTGGTTTTCAACCTTTCATGAACTTATTTTCCTCCTTCTCGATTCATATGAGTTATCGATATTTTGAATGGAAGGTCACGAACTTCGAAACGGAATGTCATAATAAAATTTGAAATATTGAAACATACACCACTTATGAGCATATTTATCCATTTAATTCACTTTTGGTGGTTTTCAACATTTCATGAACTTATTTTCTCTATTCTCGATTCTTATGAGTTATCGATGTTTTAATGGAAGGTCACGAACTCTCAAACGGAATGTCATAATAAAATTTGAAATATTAAAACATACACCACTTATGATATATTTATCCCCTTAATTCACTTTGTGGTTTTCAACATTTCATGAACTTATTTTCCTCCTTCATGATTCTTATGAGTTATCGATGTTTTCAATGGAAAGTCACTTAACTCGAAACGGAATGTCATAATAAAATTTGAAATATTGAAACATACACCACTTATGAGCATATTTATCCCCTTAATTCACTTTGGTGGTTTTCAACATTTCATGAACTTATTTTCCTCCTTCTCGATTCTTATGAGTTATTTATGTTTTCAATGGAAGGTCACGAACTCTCAAACGGAATGTCATAATAAAATTTGAAATATTGAAACATACACCACTTATGAGCATATTTATCCTCTTACTTCACTTTGGTGGTTTTCAACATTTCATGAACTTATTTTCCTCCTTCTCGATTCTGTTATGAGTTATTGTTGTTTTCAATGGAAGGTCACGAACTCTCAAATGAATGTCATATAATAAAATTTCAAAATATTGAAACATACACCACATATGTGAACATATTTATCCCCTTAATTCACTTTTCTTGGTGGTTTTCAACATTTCATGAACTTATTTTCTTCCTTCTCGATGCTTATGAGGTATCGCTAATTTCAATAGAAGGTCACGAACTCTCGAAACGGAATGTCATAATAAAATTTGAAATATTGAAACATACACCACTTATGAGTATATTTATCCCTTTAATTCACTTTGGTGGTTTTCAACATTTCATGAACTTATTTTTCTCCTTCTCGATTCTTATGAGTTATCGCTGTTTTCAGTGGAAGGTCACGAACTCTCGGAACGGAAGGTCATAATAAAATTTGAAATATTGAAACATACACCAATTATGAGCATATTTATCACCTTAATTCACTTTGGTGGTTTTCAACATTTCATGAACTTATTTTCCTTTTTCTCGATTGTTATGAGTTATTGTTGTTTTCAACGGAAGGTCACGACTTCTCCCATCCGAATCGCATAATAGACTTTGAAATATTGAAACATACACCACTTATGAGCATATTTATCCCCTTAATTCACTTTGGCGGTTTTCAACATTTCATGAACTTATTTTTCTTCTTTCTCGATTCTTATGAGTTATCGCTGTTTTCAATGGAAGGTCATGAACTCTCAAAACAGAATGTCATAATAAATTTGAAATATTGAAACATACACCACTTATGAGCATATTTATCCCCTTAATTCACTTTGGTGGTTTTCAACATTTCATGAACTTATTTTTCTTGTTTCACATTCTTATGAGTTATTGTTGTTTTCAAACGGAAGGTCACTTAACTCTTTGGAAACGGAATGTCATAATAAACCTTTGAAATATTGAAACATACACCACTTATGAGCATATTTATCCATTTAATTCACTTTGGTGGTTTTCAACATTTCATGAACTTATTTTCCTCCTTTTCTGATTCTTATGAGGTATAGAGTATAGATTTGTGAGAATAGAAGGTCAAGAACTCTCGAAACGGAATGTCATAATAAAAGAAATATTGAAACATACACCACTTATGTATATTTAGAGCTCTTTAATTCATTTTGCTGGTTTTCAACATTTCATGAACTTATTTTCATTCTTCTCTGATTCTTATGAGTTATCGATGTTTCACGGAAGGTCACGTAATTTCTAAACGGAAATGTCATAATAAAATTTCTATACACTCTATATATATGCAAAGATACAAAGTGCAACTAGGTTAAAACCTATAGAAAAATATCTGAATTCAAAAGGGATAAAGGTGGTGTGGACCACTTGGGGACAAGCTGTCCCTTTCTCTCTCAGCGTGGTCCCCCTCTCTTTTAGCTTTCTGCTTGACTACTTCACCCAACTTTCTGTCTTCATCTAATGGCTCTATTCGTGCATATTCTCGGGCTTCTAGTATTCGTGCATATTCTGGGTCATGCTCCCGTGACTCCAACCGTTCTATTGTGTGTGACTCCGGGTTTAGTGTTCGTGGGCATATTCTCTGGGTTTAAGGCACCGTGCAAATCCTGGGTCACTTCTTCTCCCCTGTACTCATCCGTGCAAAACTCCGGGTCATCAGGAGTACTCTCAACACTCCCTCAAGGTTGGCCGGTGAGGACTCCATAGGCCTAATCTTGTCATGGGATGTACTCACAAACACTTACAACGGAGTAGCCTTAGTGAATATATCCGCCATCCGATCTCCACTCTCTCAGCAAATCTTGGTCTCAATCAACCCTTCTTGAATCTTTCCTCGAACAAAGTGACAATCCTACTTTCTATATGCTTGCCTCCTGCTTCAGTGGAATACCGGATTAGGAGGCTATATGGATCGCAGCTTGATTATCACAATATAAGCTCATCGGTTTGTAATCACTAACTTCCCCACATCCTTAAGAAGAGCCTTTAGCCATATCATCTCTTTAAGGATTCCTTTCTTTCATTGCTCTATATACTCAGCCTTCAGCAAAGACTCAGATGTAGCGATAACTTTCTGCTTTTTGCTTCTCCATGTCACTAGATTACCTCCCAAGAATGTGCAATATCCGGTTGTTGTGATTTTCTATCTTCTTTATCTTCCAGCCCTTCAATCAGCATCACAAATAAGCTTCCAATTCAGTTTTCCCCATCGTGCACTCCTTTAACCATATATTCCCTTTTCCCGGATCCCCCTTTAAGATATCGGAGTATCCTTCCACCATATTCCAATGGTGTGTTTTGGGAGCTTGCATAGATGTTGGCTCACTCTATTGATCGCAAAAACAAATATCCGGCTCTAGTAATCGTTAGATAAATCAACTTCCCAACCAAATCCCTCTGGATATTGTTTCACATCTGGCCATATCTCCCCTTAATCACATCTTGATAACCTTCTTCAATGGGTGTTCTTGCCGGTTTTGGATCCCACTTGCTTTCCCGCTTTCAGCTTTTTAGTAAATCAACGTGATCTACACTTCCTTTGTGATATGAACATCCCATTGGTCTCCTAATCTTCATCTCAATGCCCAGAAAATACTTCAACTCTCCCAAATCTTTAATATCAAACGCAAGACTTTCAAAATCCCCTTAGTTTCACTCATTCCCTTCAACGTCACTTCCAAAGGATGATGATATCATCCACATAGATCAATACCACCACTATGCCTCCCTTGATTCTTCTTAGTGAATAGAGTATGATCAGCCTCAGATTTTGTAAATCCCTTATCCATCAAACAACCATCTCTCCAATCTTTGGTACCATATGCCCTCGGTGATTGGGTTTCAATCCGTAGATGGCTTTCCTCAACTTGGCTACTTCTCCTTCTTGTGTACCATATCCTTGAGGACAAGCCATGAAGACTTCTTTCTTCCAGGATCACCATGTAAGAAAGACATTCTTCACATCCATTTGCCATAGTCCCCATGATAGATTAATGGCAACGGATAAAAGAGCTCTAATTGAATGCAATTTAGCCACCGGTGCAAATGTTTCAGCGGTATAGTCTTCTCCATAGACTCGTGTATCCTTTTGCCACTAGTCTTAGCTTTGTACCTCTCCACTTCACTCATTGCTCTTATACTTGATGGTGTAAACCTCACCTACATCCCACCAGCTTCTTCCCTCTTGGAAGTTCAGTACCAAATCCCCATGTATTATTCTTCTCCAAAGGACCCAATTTCTTCCCTCATAGGCCTGGACCCATGTCTCATCCTTACATGCTTCTTCATAGGATGTTGGGACCTTATTTTCATCAATCTTGCTCAGATATGCTTGGTGCTCCTCTAGGGAAGTAAGCTAATGAGCAATACTCCTCAATTGGATATCTTCCGGCTCGCAACACTTGTTTCTTCCTTTTGAGTAATGTCATCGAATCTACTTAGTGAGGGAGGAGTGCTGTTGCCTATAGGAACAGTAGATCTAAGCTCCGCCACGTACACTCTGTAATGCTAATCCTCCCCACTCAATGTAGAGGACACTACTTGCTTAGTATCACCTTGAGCTGTTGCTAAGACCATTAAAAATACACCCTTGTATTTTTCCAATTTTCTGGACCAAACTCGAGTCTTGTGCTTCTTCTTCTAGTTTTACAGGTTCTCGTGCACTTGAGTCTCCATATTCTCCACCTCAGCTTCGTGGTCTTGAGAAACATTCTCTTCACTTCCTTTGAGGGACCGAGGCTTTCTTTCTTCTTCCTCAGATTCCAATGAAGAGCTACTTCTCTTCTTGGATTGATGACTAACCGAATCCATTTCCTTCCTCTGAATTATGATTTTGACTCGCTTCCTTCTTCTTCATCTCCTTCTTCCCTAGGTGAAATACTTCGTAAGTATTGATTCCCATATCCTGCTCTAGTGCTCACAATCTCTTCTAAGTCTCCCCACTTCTCTTCTCGGTGAAATAACCCACTTCTTCATCAAAACTCAGGACTTCTTCTTGATACATATATGCGTTTTGTCTCCTGGATCATAACACTTGTAGCCCTTTTGAGTGCTTGAGTATCCAACAAACACGCACTTAATGCTCGTTTAGGTTCCAGCTTATTCCTTTCGAGCTTCGGGGAATAAACACGTAGCACCTACATCCAAAGACTCGGAGATGATCAATGCTTGGTTTAATCCCATTCAAGACCCTCATAAGGAGACTTGTTTTCCAGATTTGGTGTTGGGAGCCTATTGATCACATAACAAGCTACCATCACCGCATCTCCCCAAAATCTCTTAGTAGAACTCTTCTCTTCAAACACTTCATACTCTTCTAGCCACCTCTAGCACATGTCTATTTCTTCTTCCTTTCCGAGACTCCATTTTGCGCTGAGGTGTGTAGCTGGACAGAAGCTTTGATGAACTATCCCCTTTATCATCCACAAACTTCTTGAACTGATTGCTTGTGTATTCTCCTCCATTGTCACTCTCCTTAAGGATCTTAACTTGCTCTTCCAAATTGTGTTTCCACATAGTTGTAGAATTTGGTGAATTGATTCAAAACACTTTGATCTTTGGAACCCATTAGTGCTTTCACCCATGTATACTTGGACTTCTCACCTCCAATGAATGACACAAAATACTTATATTGGATCCTTAGAAACACATGGCAGCTGTCCACACATCCGAATGGACTAGCTTCAAAACACTTCTCATACATTGTAATTTCTTGAACCTGCAAGCTACTTCTACATGTTGTTTTCCCAATACACAAGCTTCATAATTTTTACCTTCTCTTGAACCAGGTTGGGCAAGACCATGCTGAGCACCTGTCTATTTGGATGTCCCAAACGTGAGTGCCATAAAGAGCTTGAACCAACCGCACCAAGAGCAAACACTCTTCTCCATCATCCACCTTCTTATTCAAAACATATAGCATCATCCTTCACTCCTCCTTTCCCAAAATAATTTATCGGCCTTATCATGTCCTGGAACTGAACCACAAATCAGACCCAAAAATAACCTTGCAATCTAGGTCCTTTGTAGCTCCATGGAACCGATAATAAGTTAGAAGTGAATTCAGGAACATATAAGGCTTTAGTGTTTTTCCTAAACACTTCAAAATCTCCAATTCCTTCTATAGGCATTCCCTACCATTAGCTACCTCAACCATTCTACCACAGAGTTCTAACATTAGCTAATAAGGTTCCATCCTTAATCATATGGTGACTAGCACCTCGAATCAACAATAACCTTGTTTTGAATTAGAAACAAAACATCTCTTACCTGATTCGGTGAGCCTTGCAATGCTCTTGATCAAAGCTTTCCAAAATCAGATTTTCCGGAATCCAGCCCATTACCCTCTTCAAATTTGCACTGCTCCAGCAAACACCCTTTCGTTCCTTGACCGCCCCCTTGGCCATTTCCTCTCAGCCTAGCCGGTTTTCTAGTGTGGACAAGAGCCCAGCATTTTTCTTGCTAAGACCTTTCATCTTTACAATACTAACAAACTAGGTGCTGTCTTGCCCCCATAAAGCGCCGGTTTGTACACAGCACGAGCCATCTCACTCAGATGAGTTGAAATAGGCTCCTTGAGCCTTCTTCCTTCTGAATTTGTTGACAAAACTTCATTTAGAGTTAAAGTTTGTCAAACCTCAAAATATGTTGAATGAGACTCCTTATAAGAGTCATTGAGAGTGCAGCAATACCCAAATACTTGATCTTGCTCCCTCCTTTCATTCAGTTCCTTAAGGTTGGCCTGTGGGTGGTCTAAGCATCTCCAACTCTGCCTACAACCCCCTAAAGACACCTAACAAACGGCTGAACGCTCTTCCCTCTTGCTGAAGATCATTCAAAGCCTTTTTCACCTCAAAAACTCCTAGAAATGTTTGAAACATCTCCACATACCTCTTTGAGTGTATCCCTTGCAACTCTCGTGCAGTTTGGTCAATAGAAATAACCAGCAAGGATAGAAGCATCTAAAGAGCCTTGAATCATGGTTAAGACTTGCTGGTCCTCCTGGTCCCATTTCTTCACCTTCTCAGCTCTAGCAGCAGCATCCCTACCTTCCACCATTGGGCCTTTCTTCAAATTTCAATGCCACTTTCAACATATCCCCATAGCCTTCTGCTCCCCAGTAAGGTCTTTGCAGTCCTTGACCACAACAAGTAGTTATTCCCCCTGAGAACAACCGGTAGAACAGCTTGCTTTTGCATCTCCATGAATTATTTGCACTTTCAAGAATAAACCAAGATTTCTCAAGAACACAAACCCAGATTTTTCAAGAAACAAAACCCAGATTTTTTTTTTTTCAAAAACACAAGAATAAACCCACTCGCATCTTTAGAACCGCCCGATACTATGCAGATTTATGAGCATAGAGCATAGATTTCTGCAGAAATTAGGGAAGCAGACTTGTATAATGCAAGAGATAAAGTGTGGGCGTTTTGGGAGAGCCTACAAGAGGCTGAAAACTGGTTTTTTCTTTATTAGCTTAAAAACATGTTTACAAGGCTATCACTCTATATATATGCAAGATACAAAGGCAGCCTAGGTTAAAACCTATAGAAAAGATATCTTAATTCAAAAAGGATAAGATGTAGGTGGACTACTTGGGGACAAGCTGTCCCTTTCTCTTCTCAGCGTGGTCCCCCTCTCTCTTTTAGCTTGCCGATCACTTCATCACCTCGCCTTTCATCTAATGGCTCTATTCGTGCATATTCTCGGGGTTCTAGTATTCGTGCGTATACCTGGTCATGCTCCCGACTCCCAACCGCTCTATTTGTGTGGACTCCGGTTCAGTGTTCGTAATATTCTGTCATAATTTCGCAAATCCTGGGTCACTCTTCTCCTGTATCATCCGGGGTAAATCTCCTGGGGTCATTGTGAGTACTCTCAACACTTATTTTCCTCCTTCTATCTTCATGAGCACGCTGTTTTCAATGGAAGGTCACACCCCTCCCAAAACAGAATTTCAAAGTAATAAAATTTGAAATATTGAAACATACACCACTTATGAGCATATTTATCCCCTTAATCTACTTTACGGTTTTCAACATTTCATGAACTTATTTTCCTTGTTCTCGCATTGTTAAGAGTTATTGTTGTTTTCTAACCCATGTCACTTAACTCTCTAAACGGAATGTCATAATAAACTTTGAAATATTGAAACATACACCACATATGAGCATATTTATCCCCTTGATTCATTTTGGTGGTTTTCAACATTTCATGAATTGGTTTTCCTCCTTCTCGCATTCTCAGTGAGTTATCGCTATTTTCAATGGAAGGTCACGAACTTCTCGAAACGGAATTTCATAATAAAATTTGAAATATTGAAACATACAATTAATTATAGAGAGAGCATCTTTATCCCCTTAATTCACTTTGGTGGTTTTCAACATTTCATGAACTTATTTTCCTCCTTCTCGATTCTTATGAGTTATCGATGGTTTCAATAAAAAGGCCACGAACTCCTCGGAACGGAATGGGCATAATAAAATTTGAAATATTGAAACATACACCAATTATGAGCATATTTATCACCTTAATCCACTTTGCGGTTTTCAACCTTTCATGAACTTATTTTTCTCCATTTTCGATCGGTATGAGTCATCGATGTTTGAACACAAGGTCACGAACTCTTTGGAAACGTGAATGTCATAATAAAATTTGAAATATTGAAACATACACTACTTATGAGCATATTTATCCTCTTAATTCACTTTGGTGGTTTTCAACATTTCATGAACTTATTTTCTTGTTCTCGATTGTTATGGAGCATCGTTGTTTTCACGAAGGTCACGAACCCCCTCAACTAATGCTTCATAATAAACTTTAAAATATTGAAACATACACCACATATGAGCAAGATATTTATCCCTTTTAACTCACTTTTGGTGGTTTTCAACATTTCATGAACTTATTTTCCTCCTTCTCGATTCTTATGAGTTATCGCTATTTTCACGTGTAAAGGTCACGTAACTCTCGAAACGGAACTTCATAAATAAACTTTGAAATATTGAAACATACACCACTTATGAGCAGTTATTTATCAATTTAATTCACTTTGGTGGTTTTCAGCGTTTCATGAACTTATTTTCTTCCTTCTCACTCACATGAGCTATCTATGTTTTGAATGGAATGCCTACGAACTTTCAAATGGAATGTCATAATAAAATTTGAAATATTGAAACATACAACCACTTATGAGCATACATTTATCCATTTAGATTCACTTTGGTGGTTTTCAACATTTCATGAACTTATTTTCTCCTTTCTCATTCTTACAAGTTATCGCTGTTTTCTAATGAAGGTCACGTTTAACTCCTCGAAATGGAATGCTCATAATAAAATTTGAAACATTAAAACATAGCACCACTTATGAGCATATTTATCCCCTTAATTCACTTTGGTGGTTTTCAACATTTCAAGGAACTTATTTTCCTCCTCTTCCTCTCGATATCATATGGAGTTATCGTTGTTGTTTCTGAACTGGAAGGTCCACGCTTAACACTCGAAACGGAATGCTGCATAATACAAATTTGAAATATTGAAACAGTTACACCACTTATGAGCATACATTGGTCCTCTTAATTCACTTTGGTGGTTTTCAAACATTTCATGAACTCGTATTTTCCTCCTTCTCACATTCTTATGAGTTATCGTTTCGTTTTCAATGGCCTGAAGGTCACGTAACTTTCGAAACGTGAATGGTCATACAAAATTTGAAATATTGGAAACATACACCACTTATGAGCAAATATTTATCCCCTTAATTCACTTTAGGTGGTTTCTGCACAAGCATTTCACATGAACCTATTTTTCTCATTCTTATTGTTATGAGTTATTGTTGTTTCTAATTAGGAAGGCTACTGTTGAACTCTCAAATGGAAATGCACATAATAAAATTTGAAATATTGAAACATACACCACTTTCATGAGCAGTATTTATCCTCTTTAATCCACTTTCTTGTGGTTTGGCAACATTTCATGAACTGTATTTTCCTCTTCTTCTCGATTCTTTATGAGTTATTGTTGTTGCTAATAGAAGGCTCAAACGAACTCTCAAATGGAATGCTGCAATAAAATTTAAATATTGGAAACATACACCACTTAAGGCATAGAACATATTTATCCCCCTCTTAATTCACTTTGGTGGTTTTCAACAATAGATTGTTAACTCCTATTTTCCTCCTTCTCGATTCTTATGAGTTACTAAGTGAGCTTTCAATGGAAGGTCACTTAACTCTCGAAACGGAATGTCATAATAAAATTTCAAAAATATTGAAAACATATACCAATTATGAAAATACGCACATTTATCCCCTTTAATCCACTTTGGTAGGTTTTCAACATTTCATGAACTTATTTTCCTCCTTCTCGATTCTTATGAGCCATCATGCTTTCCAATAGAAGGTCACTAACTCCAAAAACGGGCAGAATGTCATAATAAAATTCCTAAAATGATGAAAACATAACACACAAGTATCACTTATGAGCATATTTATCCCCTTAATTCACTTTGTATGGCTTTCAAGCATTTCATGAACTTATTTTCCTCCTTCTTCTCATTCTTATGAGTTATCGCTGTTTTCAATGGAAGGCCACCAACTCTCGAAACGGAAATGTCATAGTAAAACTTTGAAATATTGAAACATGTACACCACTTATGAGCATATTTATCCCCTTAATTCACTTTGGTGGTTTTCAACATTTCATGAACTTATTTTCCTCCTTCTCGATTCTTATGAGTTATCGCTGTTTTCAATGGAAGGTCACTAACTCCTCGAAACGGAATGTCATAATAGTAATTCTAAATATTGGAAAGAAGTTACACCACTTCTATGTAGCATATTTATCGTCTTTAATTCACTTTGGTGGTTTTCAACATTTCATGAACTTATTTTCCTCCTTCTCAATTCCTTAACATATGGAGTTATCTATGCTTTCTGTAATGGAAGGTCAGCGAACTCCCTTGTAAATGGAATGCTGCATAATAAAATTTGAAATATTGAAACATACACTCACTTATGAGCATATTTATCCCCTTAATTCACTTTGGTGGTTTCTCAACATTTTCATGAACTTATTTTCCTCCTTCTCGATCAGCAGGAGTTATTGTTGTCGCTTTCAACGAAGGTCAGCGAACTCTCGAAACGGAAAATGTCATAATAAAATTCTGAAATATTGAAACATACACTCATTTATGAGCATATTTATCCCCTTAATTCACTTTGGTGGTTTTCAACATTTCATGGCAACTTATTTTCCTCCTTCTCGATTCTTATGAGTTACTTCGTTGTATTCTTAATGGAAGGTCACTTAACTCTTGAAACGTGAATGTCATAATAAAATTTGAAATATTGAAACATGTTACACCACTTATGAGCATATTTATCCCCTTAATTCACTTTGGTGGTTTTCAACATTTCAGCGAATCTTCTATTTTCCTCGCTTCCCGATTGTTATGGAGTTATTGTTGTTTTCAATGGAAGGTCACGAACTCTCGAAACGGAATGTCATAATAAAATTTGAAATATTGGAAACATACACCACTTAACAATGAGCATATTTATCCCCTCTTAATTCACTTTGGTGGTTTTCAACATTCTATGTAAACTTATTTTCCTCATGCTCTTTATTGTTATGGAGTTATTGTTGTTTTCAATGGAAGGTCACGAACTCCTCGAAACGGAATCGTCATAATAAAATTTGGAAATATTGAAACATACACCACTTATGAGCATATTTATCCCCTTAATTCACTTTTTGGTGGTTTTCTAACATTTCATGAACTTA
Source organism: Boechera divaricarpa (assembly GCA_026770425.1). NCBI lineage: Eukaryota > Viridiplantae > Streptophyta > Magnoliopsida > Brassicales > Brassicaceae > Boechera > Boechera divaricarpa. The sequence goes on along the minus strand of JAMKOQ010000330.1, from coordinate 38,504 downwards.
TTTCTTTTCTTTGCCTTCTCATCTTTATGAGTTACTGCTGTTTTCAATTTGAAGGCCGCGAACTCTCTAATTACTGAAATGGTCATAATAAAATTTGAAATATTGAAACATACACCCACTTATGAGTATATTTATCCCCTTAATTCTACTTCTGGTAGGTTTTCAACATTTCATGAACTTATTTCTTCCTCCTTCCTTCTCGATTCTTATGGAGTTATCAGCTGTTTTCAATGGAAGGGTCACGAACTCCTCGAAACGGAATGTGCATATTAAAATCTGGAAATATTGAAACATACACTCACTTATGAGCATATTTATCACTCCTTTACCATCTCACTTTGGTGACAATACATTTCATGAACTTATTTTCCTCCTTCTCGCATTGTTATGAGTTATCGATGTTTTGAATGGAAGGTCACGAACTTTCGAAACGGAATGTCATAATAGCACAAAAATTTGAAGTATTGAAACATACACCCACTTATGAGCATATTTATCCCCTTTAATCTTACTTTTTGGTGGTTTTCAACATTTCATGAACTTATTTTCTTCCTTCTCATTCTTATGAGTTATCGTTGCTTTTCAACATGGAAGGTCACGAACTCTAAAACGGAATGTCAGTAATAATCACTTGGGGAAATATTGAAACATACACCACTTATGAGCATATTTATCCCCTTAATCTCACTTTGGTATGCCTTCAACATTTCATGAACTTATTTTCCTCCTCTTCTCGATTCTATAAGTGAGTTATCTTTGTTTTGAAATGGAAAGTCAGCAAGAACTTAACTCTAAACGGAATGTCATATTAAAATTTGAAATATTGAAACCATACACCACTTATGAGCATATTTATCTACCTTAATTCACTTTGGTGGTTTTCAACATTTTCATAGAACTTATTTTCCTCATTCTCTATTCACATGAGTTATTGTTGTTTTCTAAATAAAGGTCACGAACTCTCTAAATGGAATGTCATAATAAAATTTGAAATATTGAAATATACACCAACTTCATAAGAGCATATATTTATCCCCTTAATTCACTTTTGGTGGTTTTCAAACACTTCATGAACTTATTTTCCTAATTCTCACCATTCATATGGAGTTATTATTGTCAATCATGTCACGAACTCTCGAAATGGAATGCTGCAATAAAATTTCAAAATATTGTATAAGTACACCATATATGAATATATTTATCCCCTTAATTCACTTTGGTGGTTTTCAACATTTCATGAACTTATTTTCCTCCTTCTCGATTGCTTTATGAGGTATCGTAACTGGGTTGTATGGAAGGTCACTAACTCCTGAAAACGAAATAAGTCATAATAAAATTTGAAACATTTGGTGAAACATACACCAATTATATATATATTTATCCTCCTTTAATTCACTTTGGTGGTTTCTAACATTTCCATGAACTTATTTTCCTCCTTCCCTATTCTCTATGGAGTTACTCGCCTGCTTGTCAATGGAAGGCCGCGAACTCTAGGAACTAATGTCATAGCAAAATCTTAAATATTAGAATATACACCACTTATGAGCACATTTATCCTCTTAATTCACTTTGGCGGCTTCAAAGATTTCATGAACTTGCTTTCCTCCTTCCTGAGCCCATGAGCCAACATATTTGAATGCAGCTGGGTCACGAACACTCAAAACTGAAATGTCATAATAAAACTTGAAACATTGAAACATACACCACTTGCAGGAGTATATATTTATCCCCTTAATCTACTTTGGTGGTTTTCAAAGACTTCATGAACCTATTTTCCTTGTTCCTTATCGTTACTTATGAGTTGGCTGTTGTTTCTTAACGGAAGGTCGCCTTGAACTCCTAAATGGAATGTCATAATAAACTTTGAAACACTTTGAAACATACACCACATATGAGCATATTTATCCTCTTAATTCACTTTGGTGGTTTCTAACATTTCATGAACTTATTTTCCTCCTTTCTCGATTGTTATGAGTTATTGTTGTTTTCAATGGAAGGTCACTTAACTTCCTCGAAACGGGAATGTCATAATAAAATTTGAAATATTGAAACATATACCACTATATATGAAATTATATTCTATCCCCTTAATCTTACCTTCTGGTGGTTTTCTAAAGCATGTCATGAACTTCTATTTTCTCCTTGCTCCATTGTTATGCAGTTATTGTTGTTTTCAATGGAAGGTCACACGAACTCCTCTAAACGGAATGTGCCAGTAATAACTTTAAATATTAGAAACATACACCACTATTGGAGCATAGCATTTATCCCCTTAATTCACTTTGGTGGTTTTCAACCTTCCATGAACTTATTTTCCTCCTTCTCGATTCTTATGAGCTATCGTATCCTTAAATGGAAAGTCACGCCAACTCCTCAAAACGGAAATGTCAAAGTAATAAAATCTGAAACATTGAAAACATACACCACTTATGAGCATATTTATCCCCTTAATCTTACTTTATGGTTTCTAACATTTCATGAATCTTATTTTCCTGCCTCTAGATTCACAGGAGTTATTGCTTGCTTGCAATGGAAGGTCATTGAATCCTCAAACGGAATGGCATAATACAAACTTGAAAAGTATTGAAACACACACCACTTATGAGCACATATTTATCCTTAATCTACTTTGGTGGTTTCCTAACATTTCATGAACTTATTTTCCTCATTCCCGATTGCTAGTGAAATCACATTGGCTTGTTCAATGGAATAGTCATTAACTCTCTTGAAACGGATTGTCATAATAAAATTTGAAGATTGAAACATACACCATATATGAAATATATTTATCCCCTTAATCTTGACCATTTTCAGTGGTTTTCGAAGACTTCATGAACTTATTTTCTTCCTTTCCTCGATTCTTATGAGGTATCGCCAATTTAAATGGCCAAGGCCAGCGAACATCAAACGGAATGTTATAATAAAATTTGAAATATTAGAAGATACACCACTTATGGGAGTATATTTATCCCTTAATTCACTTTGTAGTTTTCAAAGATTTCATGAACTTATTTTCCTTGCCTCGATTCTTATGAGTTATCATTGCTTTCAATGGAAGGTCACATCAACTCTCGAAACGGAATGGTTGCAACAAAATTTAAAGCATTGAAACATACAATTAAATTATGAGCATATTTATCCTTAGACCATTTCTTGTGGTTTTCAAAGATTCTAAGAACTTATTTTCCTCCTTCTCGATTGTTGTGAGTTATTGTTGTTTTGAATAAAGGTCAGCTAACTCTCGAAATGGAACGTGTCATAATAAAATTTGAAATATTGGCAAACATATACCTACATATGAAATATATTTATCTCCCTTAATCTACTTTGGGTGGGTTTTCAACATGTCATGAATCCTATTTTCCTCCTTCTCGATTCTTATGAGACATCGCTGTTTTCAATGGAAGGTCGCTTAACTCTCAAAACAGACTCTAATAACTAAAATTTGAAATATTGAGTACATATACACTACTTATGCAGCATACTTATCCCCTTGACTCACTTCTATATTTTCATTATTTCATGAACTTATTTTTCTTGTTCTCGATTGTTATGAGTTATTGTTGTTTTCAACGGAAGGTCACTAACTCTCGAAATTGAACGTCAGGCTGAAATTTGAAATATTGAAATATGTGCACACCACTTATGAGCATATTTATCCCCTTAATTCACTTTGGTGGTTTTCAACATTTCATGAACTTATTTTCCTCCTTCTCGATTCTTATGAGTTATCGTTGTTTTCAATGGAAGGTCACGAACTCTCGAAACGGAATGTCATAATAAAATTTGAAATATTGAAACATACACCACTTATGAGCATATTTATCCCCTTAATTCACTTTGGTGGTTTTCAACATTTCATGAACTTATTTTCCTCCTTCTCGATTCTTATGAGTTATCGTTGTTTTCAATGGAAGGTCACGAACTCTCGAAACGGAATGTCATAATAAAATTTGAAATATTGAAACATACACCACTTATGAGCATATTTATCCCCTTAATTCACTTTGGTGGTTTTCAACATTTCATGAACTTATTTTCCTCCTTCTCGATTCTTATGAGTTATTGTTTTCAATGGAAGGTCACGAACTCTCGAAACGGAATGTCATAATAAAATTTGAAATATTGAAACATACACCACTTATGAGCATATTTATCCCCTTAATTCACTTTGGTGGTTTTCAACATTTCATGAACTTATTTTCCTCCTTCTCGATTCTTATGAGTTATCGTTGTTTTCAATGGAAGGTCACGAACTCTCGAAACGGAATGTCATAATAAAATTTGAAATATTGAAACATACACCACTTATGAGCATATTTATCCCCTTAATTCACTTTGGTGGTTTTCAACATTTCATGAACTTATTTTCCTCCTTCTCGATTCTTATGAGTTATCGTTGTTTTCAATGGAAGGTCACGAACTCTCGAAACGGAATGTCATAATAAAATTTGAAATATTGAAACATACACCACTTATGAGCATATTTATCCCCTTAATTCACTTTGGTGGTTTTCAACATTTCATGAACTTATTTTCCTCCTTCTCGATTCTTATGAGTTATCGTTGTTTTCAATGGAAGGTCACGAACTCTCGAAACGGAATGTCATAATAAAATTTGAAATATTGAAACATACACCACTTATGAGCATATTTATCCCCTTAATTCACTTTGGTGGTTTTCATCATTTCATGAACTTACTTTCCTCCTTCTCGATTCTCATGAGTTATTGTTGTTTTCAATGGAAGGTCACGAACTCTCGAAACAGAATTTCATAATAAAATTTGAAATATTGAAACATACACCACTTATGAGCATATTTATCCCCTTAATTCACTTTGGTGGATTTGAACATTGTCGGAAATTATTCGACTCTTTCTCGCGGCGTACGAGTTATCATTGATTTCACCGGCAGGTCACGAAATCTCGAAATGGAATGTCATAATGAGATTTGAAATATTGAAACATACACCACTTATGAGTATATTTATCTCCTTACTTCATTTTGTTCGTTTTCAACATTTCATGAACTTATTTTTCTCCTTCTCGATTCTTATGAGTTAGCGCTGTTTTCAATGGAAGGTCACGAACTCTCGAAACGGAATGTCATAATAAAATTTGAAATATTGAAACATACACCACTTATGAGCATATTTATCCCCTTAATTCACTTTGGTGGTTTTCAACATTTCATGAACTTATTTTCCTCCTCGATTCTTATGAGTTATCGATGTTTTCAATGGAAGGTCACGAACTCTCGAAACGGAATGTCATAATAAAATTTGAAATATTGAAACATACACCACTTATGAGCATATTTATCCCCTTAATTCACTTTGGTGGTTTTCAACATTTCATGAACTTATTTTCCTCCTTCTCGATTCTTATGAGTTATCGTTGTTTTCAATGGAAGGTCACGAACTCTCGAAACGGAATGTCATAATAAAATTTGAAATATTGAAACATACACCACTTATGAGCATATTTATCCCTTAATTCACTTTGGTGGTTTTCAACATTTCATGAACTTATTTTCCTCCTTCTCGATTCTTATGAGTTATCGATGTTTTCAATGGAAGGTCACGAACTCGAAACGGAATGTCATAATAAAATTTGAAATATTGAAACATACACCACTTATGAGCATATTTATCCCCTTAATTCACTTTGGTGGTTTTCAACATTTCATGAACTTATTTTCCTCCTTCTCGATTCTTATGAGTTATCGTTGTTTTCAATGGAAGGTCACGAACTCTCGAAAGGAATGTCATAATAAAATTTGAAATATTGAAACATACACCACTTATGAGCATATTTATCCCCTTAATTCACTTTGGTGGTTTTCAACATTTCATGAACTTATTTTCTTCTTTCTCGATTCTTATGAGTTATCGATGTTTTCAATGGAAGGTCACGAATTCTTGAAACGGAATGTCATAATAAAATTTGAAATATTGAAACATACACCACTTATGAGCATATTTATCCCCTTAATTGACTTTGCTGGTTTTAACCTTTCCTTGACTTAATTTCCTCCTTTTCGATTCCTATTTAGTTATGGTTTTTTTAATTGGAGGTCCACGAATTCTTGAAACGGAATGTCATATTAAAATTTGAAATATTGAAACATATACCACTTATATGCATATTTATCCCTTTATTTGTCTTTTCTTGTTTTCAACGTTTCATTAACTTATTTTCCTCCTTCTCGATTCTTATGAGTTATCGATGTTTTCAATGGAAGGTCACGAACTCTAGAAACGGAATGTCATAATAAAATTTGAAATATTGAAACATACACCACTTATGAGCATATTTATCCCCTTAATTCACTTTGTTTGTTTTCAACATTTCATGAACTTATTTTCCTCCTTCTCGATTCTTATGAGTTATTGTTGTTTTCAATGGAAGGTCACGAACTCTCGAAACGGAATGTCATAATAAAATTTGAAATATTGAAACATACACCACATATGAGTATATTTATCCCCTTAAGTCACTTTGGTGGTTTTCAACCTTTCATGAACTTATTTTCCTCCTTCTCGACTCTTATGAGTTATCGTTGTATTCAATGGAAGGTCACGAACTCTCGAAACGGAATATCATAATAAAATTTGAAATATTGAAACATACACCACTTATGAGCATATTTATCCCCTTAATTCACTTTGCTGGTTTTCAACATTCCTTGAACTTATTTTCCTCCTTCTCGATTCTTATGAGTTATCGATGTTTTCAATGGAATGTCACGAACTCTCGAAAAGGAATGTCATAATAAAATTTGAAATATTGAAACATACACCACTTATGAGCATATTTATCCCCTTTATTCACTTTGGTGGTTTTCAACATTTCATGAACTTATTTTCCTCCTTCTCGATTGTTATGAGTTATAGTTGTTTTCAATGGAAGGTCACGAACTCTCGAAACGGAATGTCATAATAAAATTTGAAATATTGATACATACACCACTATTGAGCATATTTATCCCCTTAATTCTTTTTTGTATTTTCAACCTTTCATGAACTTATTTTCCCCCTTCTCGATTGTTATGAGTTATAGTTGTTTTCAATGGAAGGTCACGAACTCTCGAAACGGAATGTCATAATAAAATTTGAAATATTGAAACATACACCACTTATGAGCATATTTATCCCTTAATTCACTTTGGTGGTTTTCAACATTTCATGAACTTATTTTCCTCCTTCTCGATTCTTATGAGTTATCTGTTTTCAATGGAAGGTCACGAACTCTCGAAACGGAATGTCATAATAAAATTTGAAATATTGAAACATACACCACTTATGAGCATATTTATCCCCTTAATTCACTTTGGTGGTTTTCAACATTTCATGAACTTATTTTCCTCCTTCTCGATTCTTATGAGTTATCGTTGTTTTCAATGGAAGGTCACGAACTCTCGAAACGGAATGTCATAATAAAATTTGAAATATTGAAACATACACCACTTATGAGCATATTTATCCCCTTAATTCACTTTGGTGGTTTTCAACATTTCATGAACTTATTTTCCTCCTTCTCGATTCTTATGAGTTATCGTTGTTTTCAATGGAAGGTCACGAACTCTCGAAACGGAATGTCATAATAAAATTTGAAATATTGAAACATACACCACTTATGAGCATATTTATCCCCTTAATTCACTTTGGTGGTTTTCAACATTTCATGAACTTATTTTCCTCCTTCTCGATTCTTATGAGTTATCGTTGTTTTCAATGGAAGGTCACGAACTCTCGAAACGGAATGTCATAATAAAATTTGAAATATTGAAACATACACCACTTATGAGCATATTTATCCCCTTAATTCACTTTGCTGGTTTTCAACATTTCATGAACTTATTTTCCTACTTCTCGATTCTTATTAGTTATCGCTGTTTTCAATGGAAGGTCACGAACTCTCAAAATGGAATGTCATAATAAAATTTGAAATACTAAAATGTACACCACTTATGAGCATATTTATCCCCATAATTCACTTTGGTGGTTTTCAACATTTCATGAACTTATTTTTCTACTTCTCGATTCTTATTAGTTATCGCTGTTTTCAATGGAAGGTCACGAACTCTCAAAACGGATTGTCATAATAAAATTTGAAATACTAAAACGTACACCACTTATGAGCATATTTATCCCCATAATTTACTTTGGTGGTTTTCAACATTTCATGAACTTATTTTTCTACTTCTCGATTCTTATTAGTTATCGTTGTTTTCAATGGAAGATCACGAACTCTCGAAACGGAATGTCATAATAAAATTTGAAATATTGAAACATACACCACTTATGAGCATATTTATCCCCTTAATTCACTTTGGTGGTTTTCAACATTTCATGAACTTATTTTCCTTCTTCCCGATTCTTATTAGTTATCGCTGTTTTCAATGGATGGTCACGAACTATCGAAACGGAATGTCATAATAAAATTTGAAATATTGAAACATACACCACTTATGAGCATATTTATCCCCTTAATTCACTTTGGTGGTTTTCAACATTTCATGAACTTATTTTCCTCCTTCTCGATTCTTATGAGTTATCGTTGTTTTGAATGGAAGGTAACGAACTCTCGAAACGGAATGTCATAATAAAATTTGAAATATTGATACATACACTACTTATGAGCATATTTATCCCCTTAATTCACTTTGGTGGTTTCAACATTTCATGAACTTATTTTCCTCCTTCTCGATTGTTATGAGTTATTGTTGTTTTCAATGGAAGGTCACGAACTCGAAACGGAATGTCATAATAAAATTTCAAATATTGATACATAAACCACTTATGAGCATATTTATCCCCTTAATTCACTTTGGTGGTTTTCAACATTTCATGACCTTATTTTCGTCCTTCTCGATTCTTAAGAGTTATCGTTGTTTTCAATGGAAGGTCACGAACTCTCGAAACGGAATATCATAATAAAATTTGAAATATTAAAACATACACCACTTATGAGCATATTTATCCCCTTAATTCACTTTGGTTGTTTTCAACATGTCATGAACTTATTTTCCTCCTTCTCGATTCTTATGAGTTATCGTTGTTTTCAATGGAAGGTCACGAACTCTCGAAACGGAATGTCATAATAAAATTTGAAATATTGAAACATACACCACTTATGAGCATATTTATCCCCTTAATTCACTTTGGTGGTTTTCAACATTTCATGAACTTATTTTCCTCCTTCTCGATTCTTATGAGTTATCGTTGTTTTCAATGGAAGGTCACGAACTCTAAACGGAATGTCATAATAAAATTTGAAATATTGAAACATACACCACTTATGAGCATATTTATCCCTTAATTCACTTTGGTGGTTTTCAACATTTCATGAACTTATTTTCCTCCTTCTCGATTCTTATGAGTTATCGTTGTTTTCAATGGAAGGTCACGAACTCTCGAAACGGAATGTCATAATAAAATTTGAAATATTGAAACATACACCACTTATGAGCATATTTATCCCCTTAATTCACTTTGGTGGTTTTCAACATTTCATGAACTTATTTTCCTCCTTCTCGATTCTTATGAGTTATCGATGTTTTCAATGGAAGGTCACGAACTCTCGAAACGGAATGTCATAATAAAATTTGAAATATTGAAACATACACCACTTATGAGCATATTTATCCCCTTAATTCACTTTGGTGGTTTTCAACATTTCATGAACTTATTTTCCTCCTTCTCGATTCTTATGAGTTATCGTTGTTTTCAATGGAAGGTCACGAACTCTCGAAACGGAATGTCATAATAAAATTTGAAATATTGAAACATACACCACTTATGAGCATATTTATCCCCTTAATTCACTTTGGTGGTTTTCAACATTTCATGAACTTATTTTCCTCCTTCTCGATTCTTATGAGTTATCGTTGTTTTCAATGGAAGGTCACGAACTCTCGAAACGGAATGTCATAATAAAATTTGAAATATTGAAACATACACCACTTATGAGCATATTTATCCCCTTAATTCACTTTGGTGGTTTTCAACATTTCATGAACTTATTTTCCTCCTTCTCGATTCTTATGAGTTATCGTTGTTTTCAATGGAAGGTCACGAACTCTCGAAACGGAATGTCATAATAAAATTTGAAATATTGAAACATACACCACTTATGAGCATATTTATCCCCTTAATTCACTTTGGTGGTTTTCAACATTTCATGAACTTATTTTCCTCCTTCTCGATTCTTATGAGTTATCGTTGTTTTCAATGGAAGGTCACGAACTCTCGAAACGGAATGTCATAATAAAATTTGAAATATTGAAACATACACCACTTATGAGCATATTTATCCCCTTAATTCACTTTGGTGGTTTTCAACATTTCATGAACTTATTTTCCTCCTTCTCGATTCTTATGAGTTATCGTTGTTTTCAATGGAAGGTCACGAACTCTCGAAACGGAATGTCATAATAAAATTTGAAATATTGAAACATACACCACTTATGAGCATATTTATCCCCTTAATTCACTTTGGTGGTTTTCAACATTTCATGAACTTATTTTCCTCCTTCTCGATTCTTATGAGTTATTGTTTTCAATGGAAGGTCACGAACTCTCGAAACGGAATGTCATAATAAAATTTGAAATATTGAAACATACACCACTTATGAGCATATTTATCCCCTTAATTCACTTTGGTGGTTTTCAACATTTCATGAACTTATTTTCCTCCTTCTCGATTCTTATGAGTTATCGTTGTTTTCAATGGAAGGTCACGAACTCTCGAAACGGAATGTCATAATAAAATTTGAAATATTGAAACATACACCACTTATGAGCATATTTATCCCCTTAATTCACTTTGGTGGTTTTCAACATTTCATGAACTTATTTTCCTCCTTCTCGATTCTTATGAGTTATCGTTGTTTTCAATGGAAGGTCACGAACTCTCGAAACGGAATGTCATAATAAAATTTGAAATATTGAAACATACACCACTTATGAGCATATTTATCCCCTTAATTCACTTTGGTGGTTTTCAACATTTCATGAACTTATTTTCCTCCTTCTCGATTCTTATGAGTTATGTTTTCAATGGAAGGTCACGAACTCTCGAAACGGAATGTCATAATAAAATTTGAAATATTGAAACATACACCACTTATGAGCATATTTATCCCCTTAATTCACTTTGGTGGTTTTCAACATTTCATGAACTTATTTTCTCCTTCTCGATTCTTATGAGTTATCGTTGTTTTCAATGGAAGGTCACGAACTCTCGAAACGGAATGTCATAATAAAATTTGAAATATTGAAACATACACCACTTATGAGCATATTTATCCCCTTAATTCACTTTGGTGGTTTTCAACATTTCATGAACTTATTTTCCTCCTTCTCGATTCTTATGAGTTATCGTTGTTTTCAATGGAAGGTCACGAACTCTCGAAACGGAATGTCATAATAAAATTTGAAATATTGAAACATACACCACTTATGAGCATATTTATCCCCTTAATTCACTTTGGTGGTTTTCAACATTTCATGAACTTATTTTCCTCCTTCTCGATTCTTATGAGTTATCGTTGTTTTCAATGGAAGGTCACGAACTCTCGAAACGGAATGTCATAATAAAATTTGAAATATTGAAACATACACCACTTATGAGCATATTTATCCCCTTAATTCACTTTGGTGGTTTTCAACATTTCATGAACTTATTTTCCTCCTTCTCGATTCTTATGAGTTATTGTTTTCAATGGAAGGTCACGAACTCAAACGGAATGTCATAATAAAATTTGAAATATTGAAACATACACCACTTATGAGTATATTTATCCCTTTAATTCACTTTGGTGGTTTTCAACATTTCATGAACTTATTTTTCTCCTTCTCGATTCTTATGAGTTATCGATGTTTTCAGTGGAAGGTCACGAACTCTCGAAACGGAATGTCATAATAAAATTTGAAATATTGAAACATACACCACTTATGAGCATATTTATCCCCTTAATTCACTTTGGTGGTTTTCAACATTTCATGAACTTATTTTCCTTTTTCTCGATTGTTATGAGTTATTGTTGTTTTCAACGGAAGGTCACGAACTCTCGAAACGGAATGTCATAATAAACTTTGAAATATTGAAACATACACCACTTATGAGCATATTTATCCCCTTAATTCACTTTGGCGGTTTTCAACATTTTATGATCTTATTTTGCCCATTCTCGTTTACTATGTGTCATTGATGTTTTCAATGGAAGGTCACGAACTCTCGAAACGGAATGTCATAATAAAATTTGAAATATTGAAACATACACCACTTATGAGCATATTTATCCCCTTAATTCACTTTGGTGGTTTTCAACATTTCATGAACTTATTTTCCTCCTTCTCGATTCTTATGAGTTATCGATGTTTTCAATGGAAGGTCACGAACTCTCGAAACGGAATGTCATAATAAAATTTGAAATATTGAAACATACACCACTTATGAGCATATTTATCCCCTTAATTCACTTTGGTGGTTTTCAACATTTCATGAACTTATTTTCCTGGTTCTCGATTGTTATGAGTTATTGTTAGATTGAAAGAGAGGTGTCTAAGTCTAGAAACGGGATGTCATAATAAAATTTGAAATATTGAAACATACACCACTTATGAGCATATTTATCCCCTTAATTCACTTTGGTGATTTTCAACATTTCATGAACTTATTTTCCTGTTTCTCGATTGTTATGAGTTATTGTTTTCAATGGAAGGTCACGAACTCTCGAAACGGAATGTCATAATAAAATTTGAAATATTGAAACATACACCACTTATGAGCATATTTATCCCCTTAATTCACTTTGGTGGTTTTCAACATTTCATGAACTTATTTTCCTCCTTCTCGATTCTTATGAGTTATCTGTTTTCAATGGAAGGTCACGAACTCTCGAAACGGAATGTCATAATAAAATTTGAAATATTGAAACATACACCACTTATGAGCATATTTATCCCCTTAATTCACTTTGGTGGTTTTCAACATTTCATGAACTTATTTTCCTCCTTCTCGATTCTTATGAGTTATCGTGTTTTCAATGGAAGGTCACGAACTCTCGAAACGGAATGTCATAATAAAATTTGAAATATTGAAACATACACCACTTATGAGCATATTTATCCCCTTAATTCACTTTGGTGGTTTTCAACATTTCATGAACTTATTTTCCTCCTTCTCGATTCTTATGAGTTATCGTTGTTTTCAATGGAAGGTCACGAACTCTCGAAACGGAATGTCATAATAAAATTTGAAATATTGAAACATACACCACTTATGAGCATATTTATCCCCTTAATTCACTTTGGTGGTTTTCAACATTTCATGAACTTATTTTCCTCCTTCTCGATTCTTATGAGTTATCGTTGTTTTCAATGGAAGGTCACGAACTCTCGAAACGGAATGTCATAATAAAATTTGAAATATTGAAACATACACCACTTATGAGCATATTTATCCCCTTAATTCACTTTGGTGGTTTTCAACATTTCATGAACTTATTTTCCTCCTTCTCGATTCTTATGAGTTATCGTTGTTTTCAATGGAAGGTCACGAACTCTCGAAACGGAATGTCATAATAAAATTTGAAATATTGAAACATACACCACTTATGAGCATATTTATCCCCTTAATTCACTTTGGTGTTTTTCAACATTTCATGAACTTATTTTCCTTGTTCTCGATTCTTATGAGTTATCGTTGTTTTCAATGGAAGGTCACGAACTCTCGAAACGGAATGTCATAATAAACTTTGAAATATTGAAACATACACCACTTATGAGCATATTTATCACCTTAATTCACTTTGGTGGTTTTCAACATTTCATGAACTTATTTTCCTCCTTCTCGATTCTTATGAGTTATCGTTGTTTTCAATGGAAGGTCACGAACTCTCGAAACGGAATGTCATAATAAAATTTGAAATATTGAAACATACACCACTTATGAGCATATTTATCCCCTTAATTCACTTTGGTGGTTTTCAACATTTCATGAACTTATTTTCCTCCTTCTCGATTCTTATGAGTTATCGTTGTTTTCAATGGAAGGTCACGAACTCTCGAAACGGAATGTCATAATAAAATTTGAAATATTGAAACATACACCACTTATGAGCATATTTATCCCCTTAATTCACTTTGGTGGTTTTCAACATTTCATGAACTTATTTTCCTCCTTCTCGATTCTTATGAGTTATCGTTGTTTTCAATGGAAGGTCACGAACTCTCGAAACGGAATGTCATAATAAAATTTGAAATATTGAAACATACACCACTTATGAGCATATTTATCCCCTTAATTCACTTTGGTGGTTTTCAACATTTCATGAACTTATTTTCCTCCTTCTCGATTCTTATGAGTTATCGTTGTTTTCAATGGAAGGTCACGAACTCTCGAAACGGAATGTCATAATAAAATTTGAAATATTGAAACATACACCACTTATGAGCATATTTATCCCCTTAATTCACTTTGGTGGTTTTCAACATTTCATGAACTTATTTTCCTCCTTCTCGATTCTTATGAGTTATCGTTGTTTTCAATGGAAGGTCACGAACTCTCGAAACGGAATGTCATAATAAAATTTGAAATATTGAAACATACACCACTTATGAGCATATTTATCCCCTTAATTCACTTTGGTGGTTTTCAACATTTCATGAACTTATTTTCCTCCTTCTCGATTCTTATGAGTTATCGTTGTTTTCAATGGAAGGTCACGAACTCTCGAAACGGAATGTCATAATAAAATTTGAAATATTGAAACATACACCACTTATGAGCATATTTATCCCCTTAATTCACTTTGGTGGTTTTCAACATTTCATGAACTTATTTTCCTCCTTCTCGATTCTTATGAGTTATCGTTGTTTTCAATGGAAGGTCACGAACTCTCGAAACGGAATGTCATAATAAAATTTGAAATATTGAAACATACACCACTTATGAGCATATTTATCCCCTTAATTCACTTTGGTGGTTTTCAACATTTCATGAACTTATTTTCCTCCTTCTCGATTCTTATGAGTTATCGATGTTTTCAATGGAAGGTCACGAACTCTCGAAACGGAATGTCATAATAAAATTTGAAATATTGAAACATACACCACTTATGAGCATATTTATCCCCTTAATTCACTTTGGTGGTTTTCAACATTTCATGAACTTATTTTCCTCCTTCTCGATTCTTATGAGTTATCGTTGTTTTCAATGGAAGGTCACGAACTCTCGAAACGGAATGTCATAATAAAATTTGAAATATTGAAACATACACCACTTATGAGCATATTTATCCCCTTAATTCACTTTGGTGGTTTTCAACATTTCATGAACTTATTTTCCTCCTTCTCGATTCTTATGAGTTATCGTTGTTTTCAATGGAAGGTCACGAACTCGAAACGGAATGTCATAATAAAATTTGAAATATTGAAACATACACCACTTATGAGCATATTTATCCCCTTAATTCACTTTGGTGGTTTTCAACATTTCATGAACTTATTTTCCTCCTTCTCGATTCTTATGAGTTATCGTTGTTTTCAATGGAAGGTCACGAACTCTCGAAACGGAATGTCATAATAAAATTTGAAATATTGAAACATACACCACTTATGAGCATATTTATCCCCTTAATTCACTTTGGTGGTTTTCAACATTTCATGAACTTATTTTCCTCCTTCTCGATTCTTATGAGTTATCGTTGTTTTCAATGGAAGGTCACGAACTCTCGAAACGGAATGTCATAATAAAATTTGAAATATTGAAACATACACCACTTATGAGCATATTTATCCCCTTAATTCACTTTGGTGGTTTTCAACATTTCATGAACTTATTTTCCTCCTTCTCGATTCTTATGAGTTATCGTTGTTTTCAATGGAAGGTCACGAACTCTCGAAACGGAATGTCATAATAAAATTTGAAATATTGAAACATACACCACTTATGAGCATATTTATCCCCTTAATTCACTTTGGTGGTTTTCAACATTTCATGAACTTATTTTCCTCCTTCTCGATTCTTATGAGTTATCTGTTTTCAATGGAAGGTCACGAACTCTCGAAACGGAATGTCATAATAAAATTTGAAATATTGAAACATACACCACTTATGAGCATATTTATCCCCTTAATTCACTTTGGTGGTTTTCAACATTTCATGAACTTATTTTCCTCCTTCTCGATTCTTATGAGTTATCGTGTTTTCAATGGAAGGTCACGAACTCTCGAAACGGAATGTCATAATAAAATTTGAAATATTGAAACATACACCACTTATGAGCATATTTATCCCCTTAATTCACTTTGGTGGTTTTCAACATTTCATGAACTTATTTTCCTCCTTCTCGATTCTTATGAGTTATCGTTGTTTTCAATGGAAGGTCACGAACTCTCGAAACGGAATGTCATAATAAAATTTGAAATATTGAAACATACACCACTTATGAGCATATTTATCCCCTTAATTCACTTTGGTGGTTTTCAACATTTCATGAACTTATTTTCCTCCTTCTCGATTCTTATGAGTTATCGTTGTTTTCAATGGAAGGTCACGAACTCTCGAAACGGAATGTCATAATAAAATTTGAAATATTGAAACATACACCACTTATGAGCATATTTATCCCCTTAATTCACTTTGGTGGTTTTCAACATTTCATGAACTTATTTTCCTCCTTCTCGATTCTTATGAGTTAAAGTTATCAATGGAAGGTCACGAACTCTCGAAACGGAATGTCATAATAAAATTTGAAATATTGAAACATACACCACTTATGAGCATATTTATCCCCTTTATTCACTTTGGTGGTTTTCAACATTTCATGAACTTATTTTCCTCCTTCTCGATTCTTATGAGTTATCGCTGTTTTCAATGGAAGGTCACGAACTTTCGAAACGGAATGTCATAATAAAATTTGAAATATTGAAACATACACCACATATGAACATATTTATCCCCTTAATTCACTTTGGTGGTTTTCAACATTTCATGAACTTATTTTCCTCCTTCTCGATTCTTATGAGTTATCGTTGTTTTCAATGGAAGGTCACGAACTTTCGTAACGGAATGTTATAATGAAATTTGAAATCTTCACTCATACCCCACATATGAATATATTTATCCCCTTAATTCACTTTGGTGGTTTTCAACATTTCATGAACTTATTTTCCTCCTTCTCGATTCTTATGAGTTATCGTTGTTTTCAATGGAAGGTCACGAACTCTCGGAACGGAATGTCATAATAAAATTTGAAATATTGAAACATACACCACATATGAGCATATTTATCCCCTTAATTCACTTTGGTGGTTTTCTACATTTCATTAACTTATTTTCCTCCTTCTCTATTCATCTGAGTCATCGTTATTTTTATTGGAAGGTAACGACCTCTCGGACCGGAATGTTATTTTTATATTTGATGTTTTGGCACATACACAGATTTTGACCATATTTCTCCTCTTCACTCTCTTTATTTGTTTTCAACATTTCATGAACTTATTTTCTTCCTTCTCGATTGTTATAAGTTATTGTTGTTTTCAATGGAAGGTCACGAACTCTCGAAACGGAATTTCATAATAAAATTTGAAATATTGAAACATACACCACTTATGAGCATATTTATCCCCTTAATTCACATTGGTGGTTTTCAACATTTCATGAACTTATTTTCCTCGTTCTCGATTGTTATGAGTTATTGTTGTTTTCAATGAAAGGTCACGAACTCTCGAAACGGAATGTCATAATAAAATTTGAAATATTGAAATATACACCACATATGAGCATATTTATCCCCTTAATTCACTTTAGTGGTTTTCAACATTTCATGAACTTATTTTCCTCCTTCTCGATTCATATGAGTCATCGATGTTTTGAATGGAAGGTAACGAACTCTCGAAACGGAATGTCATAATAAAATTTGAAATATTGAAACATACACCACTTATGAGCATATTTATCCCCTTAATTCACTTTGGTGGTTTTCAACATTTCATGAACTTATTTTCCTCCTTCTCGATTCATATGAGTCATCGATGTTTTGAATGGAAGGTAACGAACTCTCGAAACGGAATGTCATAATAAAATTTGAAATATTGAAACATACACCACTTATGAGCATATTTATCCCCTTAATTCACTTTGGTGGTTTTCAACATTTCATGAACTTATTTTCCTCCTTCTCGATTCTTATGAGTTATCGTGTTTTCAATGGAAGGTCACGAACTCTCGAAACGGAATGTCATAATAAAATTTGAAATATTGAAACATACACCACTTATGAGCATATTTATCCCCTTAATTCACTTTGGTGGTTTTCAACATTTCATGAACTTATTTTCCTCCTTCTCGATTCTTATGAGTTATCGTTGTTTTCAATGGAAGGTCACGAACTCGAAACGGAATGTCATAATAAAATTTGAAATATTGAAACATACACCACTTATGAGCATATTTATCCCCTTAATTCACTTTGGTGGTTTTCAACATTTCATGAACTTATTTTCCTCCTTCTCGATTCTTATGAGTTATCGTTGTTTTCAATGGAAGGTCACGAACTCTCGAAACGGAATGTCATAATAAAATTTGAAATATTGAAACATACACCACTTATGAGCATATTTATCCCCTTAATTCACTTTGGTGGTTTTCAACATTTCATGAACTTATTTTCCTCCTTCTCGATTCTTATGAGTTATCGCTGTTTTCAATGGAAGGTCACGAATCTCGAAACGGAATGTCATAATAAAATTTGAAATATTGAAACATACACCACTTATGAGCATATTTATCCCCTTAATTCACTTTGGTGGTTTTCAACATTTCATGAACTTATTTTCCTCCTTCTCGATTCTTATGAGTTATCGTTGTTTTCAATGGAAGGTCACGAACTCTCGAAACGGAATGTCATAATAAAATTTGAAATATTGAAACATACACCACTTATGAGCATATTTATCCCCTTAATTCACTTTGGTGGTTTTCAACATTTCATGAACTTATTTTCCTCCTTCTCGATTCTTATGAGTTATCGCTGTTTTCAATGGAAGGTCACGAACTCTCGAAACGGAATGTCGTAATAAAATTTGAAATATTGAAACATACACCACATATGAGTATATTTATCCCCTTAATTCACTTTGGTGGTTTTCAAAGTGTCATGAACTTATTATCCTTGTACTTGTCTGTTGTCGGCTTATCTTGAAATAAAAGGAAGGTCACGAACTCTCGAAACGGAATGTCATAATAAAATTTGAAATATTGAAACATACACCACTTATGAGCATATTTATCCCCTTACTTCACTTTGGTGGTTTTCAACATTTCATTAACTTATTTTCCTCCTTCTCGATTGTTATGAGTTATTGTTGTTTTCAATGGAAGGTCACGAACTCTCGGAACGGAATGTCATAATAAAATTTGAAATATTGAAACATACACCACATATGAGCATATTTATCCCCTTAATTCACTTTGGTGGTTTTCAACATTGCATGAACTTATTTTTCTCCTTCTCGATTCTTATGAGTTATCGTTGTTTTCAATGGAAGGTCACGAACTCTCGAAACGGAATGTCATAATAAAATTTGAAATATTGAAACATACACCACTTATGAGCATATTTATCCCCTTAAATCACTTTGGTGGTTTTCAACATTTCATGAACTTATTTTCCTCCTTCTCGATTCTTATGAGTTATCGTTGTTTTCAATGGAAGGTCACGAACTCTCGAAACGGAATGTCATAATAAAATTTGAAATATTGAAACATACACCACTTATGAGCATATTTATCCCTTAATTCACTTTGGTGGTTTTCAACATTTCATGAACTTATTTTCCTCCTTCTCGATTCTTATGAGTTATCTGTTTTCAATGGAAGGTCACGAACTCTCGAAACGGAATGTCATAATAAAATTTGAAATATTGAAACATACACCACTTATGAGCATATTTATCCCCTTAATTCACTTTGGTGGTTTTCAACATTTCATGAACTTATTTTCCTCCTTCTCGATTCTTATGAGTTATCGTTGTTTTCAATGGAAGGTCACGAACTCTCGAAACGGAATGTCATAATAAAATTTGAAATATTGAAACATACACCACTTATGAGCATATTTATCCCCTTAATTCACTTTGGTGGTTTTCAACATTTCATGAACTTATTTTCCTCCTTCTCGATTCTTATGAGTTATCGATGTTTTCAATGGAAGGTCACGAACTCTCGAAACGGAATGTCATAATAAAATTTGAAATATTGAAACATACACCACTTATGAGCATATTTATCCCCTTAATTCACTTTGGTGGTTTTCAACATTTCATGAACTTATTTTCCTCCTTCTCGATTCTTATGAGTTATCGTTGTTTTCAATGGAAGGTCACGAACTCGAAACGGAATGTCATAATAAAATTTGAAATATTGAAACATACACCACTTATGAGCATATTTATCCCCTTAATTCACTTTGGTGGTTTTCAACATTTCATGAACTTATTTTCCTCCTTCTCGATTCTTATGAGTTATGTTTTCAATGGAAGGTCACGAACTCTCGAAACGGAATGTCATAATAAAATTTGAAATATTGAAACATACACCACTTATGAGCATATTTATCCCCTTAATTCACTTTGGTGGTTTTCAACATTTCATGAACTTATTTTCCTCCTTCTCGATTCTTATGAGTTATCGATGTTTTCAATGGAAGGTCACGAACTCTCGAAACGGAATGTCATAATAAAATTTGAAATATTGAAACATACACCACTTATGAGCATATCCCCTTAATTCACTTTGGTGGTTTTCAACATTTCATGAACTTATTTTCCTCCTTCTCGATTCTTATGAGTTATCGTTGTTTTCAATGGAAGGTCACGAACTCTCGAAACGGAATGTCATAATAAAATTTGAAATATTGAAACATACACCACTTATGAGCATATTTATCCCCTTAATTCACTTTGGTGGTTTTCAACATTTCATGAACTTATTTTCCTCCTTCTCGATTCTTATGAGTTATCGTTGTTTTCAATGGAAGGTCACGAACTCTCGAAACGGAATGTCATAATAAAATTTGAAATATTGAAACATACACCACTTATGAGCATATTTATCCCCTTAATTCACTTTGGTGGTGTTCAACATTCCTTGAACTTATTATCCTCCTTCTCGATTCTTATGAGTTATCGCCGTTTTTAATGGAATGTTACGAACTCTCGAAACGGAATATCATAATAAAATTTGAAATATTGAAACATACACCACTTATGAGCATATTTATCCCTTTAATTCTTTTTTGTTGTTTTCACCACTACCTAGACCTACACTCCTCCTCCTCGCGACTCTCGAGTGATCTCTTAAATCAATGGAAGGTCACGAACTCTCGAAACGGAATTTCATAATAAAATTTGAAATATTGAAACATACACCACTTATGAGCATATTTATCCATTTAATTCACTTTGGTGGTTTTCAACATTTCATGAATTTATTTTCCTCCTTCTCGATTCTTATGAGTTATCGCTGTTTTCAATGGAAGGTCACGAACTCTCGAAACGGAATGTCATAATAAAATTTGAAATATTGAAACATACACCACTTATGAGCATATTTATCCCCTTAATTCACTTTGGTGGTTTTCAACATTTCATGAACTTATTTTCCTCCTTCTCGATTCTTAAGAGTTATCGCTGTTTTCAATGGAAAGTCACGAACACTCGAAACGGAATGTCATAATAAAATTTGAAATATTGAAACATACACCACTTATGAGCATATTTATCCCCTTAATTCACTTTGGTGGTTTTCAACATTTCATGAACTTATTTTCCTCCTTCTCGATTCTTATGAGTTATCGTTGTTTTCAATGGAAGGTCACGAACTCTCGAAACGGAATGTCATAATAAAATTTGAAATATTGAAACATACACCACTTATGAGCATATTTATCCCCTTAATTCACTTTGGTGGTTTTCAACATTTCATGAACTTATTTTCCTCTTCTCGATTCTTATGAGTTATCGTTGTTTTCAATGGAAGGTCACGAACTCTCGAAACGGAATGTCATAATAAAATTTGAAATATTGAAACATACACCACTTATGAGCATATTTATCCCCTTAATTCACTTTGGTGGTTTTCAACATTTCATGAACTTATTTTCCTCCTTCTCGATTCTTATGAGTTATCGTTGTTTTCAATGGAAGGTCACGAACTCTCGAAACGGAATGTCATAATAAAATTTGAAATATTGAAACATACACCACTTATGAGCATATTTATCCCCTTAATTCACTTTGGTGGTTTTCAACATTTCATGAACTTATTTTCCTCCTTCTCGATTCTTATGAGTTATCGTTGTTTTCAATGGAAGGTCACGAACTCTCGAAACGGAATGTCATAATAAAATTTGAAATATTGAAACATACACCACTTATGAGCATATTTATCCCCTTAATTCACTTTGGTGGTTTTCAACATTTCATGAACTTATTTTCCTCCTTCTCGATTCTTATGAGTTATCGTTGTTTTCAATGGAAGGTCACGAACTCTCGAAACGGAATGTCATAATAAAATTTGAAATATTGAAACATACACCACTTATGAGCATATTTATCCCCTTAATTCACTTTGGTGGTTTTCAACATTTCATGAACTTATTTTCCTCCTTCTCGATTCTTATGAGTTATCGTTGTTTTCAATGGAAGGTCACGAACTCTCGAAACGGAATGTCATAATAAAATTTGAAATATTGAAACATACACCACTTATGAGCATATTTATCCCCTTAATTCACTTTGGTGGTTTTCAACATTTCATGAACTTATTTTCCTCCTTCTCGATTCTTATGAGTTATCGTTGTTTTCAATGGAAGGTCACGAACTCTCGAAACGGAATGTCATAATAAAATTTGAAATATTGAAACATACACCACTTATGAGCATATTTATCCCCTTAATTCACTTTGGTGGTTTTTAACATTTCATGAACTTATTTTCTTCCTTCTCGATTCTTATGAGGTATCGTTGTTTTCAATTGAATGTCACGAACTCTCTAAACGGAATGTCATAATAAATTTTGAAATATTGAAACATACACCACTTATGAGTATATTTATCCGCTTAATTCACTTTGGTGGTTTTCAACATTTCATGAACTTATTTTCCTCCTTCTCGATTCTTATGAGTTATCGCTGTTTTCAATGGAAGGTCACGAACTCTCGAAACGGAATGTCATAATAAAATTTGAAATATTGAAACATACACCACTTATGAGCATATTTATCCCCTTAATTCACTTTGGTGGTTTTCAACATTTCATGAACTTATTTTCCTCCTTCTCGATTCTTATGAGTTATCGTGTTTTCAATGGAAGGTCACGAACTCTCGAAACGGAATGTCATAATAAAATTTGAAATATTGAAACATACACCACTTATGAGCATATTTATCCCCTTAATTCACTTTGGTGGTTTTCAACATTTCATGAACTTATTTTCCTCCTTCTCGATTCTTATGAGTTATCGTTGTTTTCAATGGAAGGTCACGAACTCTCGAAACGGAATGTCATAATAAAATTTGAAATATTGAAACATACACCACTTATGAGCATATTTATCCCCTTAATTCACTTTGGTGGTTTTCAACATTTCATGAACTTATTTTCTCCTTCTCGATTCTTATGAGTTATCGTTGTTTTCAATGGAAGGTCACGAACTCTCGAAACGGAATGTCATAATAAAATTTGAAATATTGAAACATACACCACTTATGAGCATATTTATCCCCTTAATTCACTTTGGTGGTTTTCAACATTTCATGAACTTATTTTCCTCCTTCTCGATTCTTATGAGTTATATGTTTTCAATGGAAGGTCACGAACTCTCGAAACGGAATGTCATAATAAAATTTGAAATATTGAAACATACACCACTTATGAGCATATTTATCCCCTTAATTCACTTTGGTGGTTTTCAACATTTCATGAACTTATTTTCCTCCTTCTCGATTCTTATGAGTTATCTGTTTTCAATGGAAGGTCACGAACTCGAAACGGAATGTCATAATAAAATTTGAAATATTGAAACATACACCACTTATGAGCATATTTATCCCCTTAATTCACTTTGGTGGTTTTCAACATTTCATGAACTTATTTTCCTCCTTCTCGATTCTTATGAGTTATCGTTGTTTTCAATGGAAGGTCACGAACTCTCGAAACGGAATGTCATAATAAAATTTGAAATATTGAAACATACACCACTTATGAGCATATTTATCCCCTTAATTCACTTTGGTGGTTTTCAACATTTCATGAACTTATTTTCCTCCTTCTCGATTCTTATGAGTTATCGTTGTTTTCAATGGAAGGTCACGAACTCTCGAAACGGAATGTCATAATAAAATTTGAAATATTGAAACATACACCACTTATGAGCATATTTATCCCCTTAATTCACTTTGGTGGTTTTCAACATTTCATGAACTTATTTTCCTCCTTCTCGATTCTTATGAGTTATCGTTGTTTTCAATGGAAGGTCACGAACTCTCGAAACGGAATGTCATAATAAAATTTGAAATATTGAAACATACACCACTTATGAGCATATTTATCCCCTTAATTCACTTTGGTGGTTTTCAACATTTCATGAACTTATTTTCCTCCTTCTCGATTCTTATGAGTTATTTGTTTTCAATGGAAGGTCACGAACTCTCGAAACGGAATGTCATAATAAAATTTGAAATATTGAAACATACACCACTTATGAGCATATTTATCCCCTTAATTCACTTTGGTGGTTTTCAACATTTCATGAACTTATTTTCCTCCTTCTCGATTCTTATGAGTTATCGTTGTTTTCAATGGAAGGTCACGAACTCTCGAAACGGAATGTCATAATAAAATTTGAAATATTGAAACATACACCACTTATGAGCATATTTATCCCCTTAATTCACTTTGGTGGTTTTCAACATTTCATGAACTTATTTTCCTTCTCGATTCTTATGAGTTATCGTTGTTTTCAATGGAAGGTCACGAACTCTCGAAACGGAATGTCATAATAAAATTTGAAATATTGAAACATACACCACATATGAACATATTTATCCCCTTAATTCACTTTGGTGGTTTTCAACATTTCATGAACTTATTTTCCTCCTTCTCGATTCTTATGAGTTATCGCTGTTTTGAATGGAAGGTCACGAACTCTCGAAACGGAATGTCATAATAAAATTTGAAATATTGAAACATACACCACTTATGAGCATATTTATCCCCTTAATTCACTTTGGTGGTTTTCAACATTTCATGAACTTATTTTCCTCCTTCTCGATTCTTATGAGTTATCGTTGTTTTGAATGGAAGGTCACGAACTCTCGAAACGGAATGTCATAATAAAATTTGAAATATTGAAACATACACCACTTATAAGCATATTTATCCCCTTAATTCACTTTGGTGGTTTTCAACATTTCATGAACTTATTTTCCTCCTTCTCGATTGTTATGAGTTATTGTTGTTTTCAATGGAAGGTCACGAACTCTCGAAACGGAATGTCATAATAAAATTTGAAATATTGAAACATACACCACTTATGAGCATATTTATCCCCTTAATTCACTTTGGTGGTTTTCAACATTTCATGAACTTATTTTCCTCCTTCTCGATTCTTATGAGTTATCGTTGTTTTCAATGGAAGGTCACGAACTCTCGAAACGGAATGTCATAATAAAATTTGAAATATTGAAACATACACCACTTATGAGCATATTTATCCCCTTAATTCACTTTGGTGGTTTTCAACATTTCATGAACTTATTTTCTCCTTCTCGATTCTTATGAGTTATCGTTGTTTTCAATGGAAGGTCACGAACTCTCGAAACGGAATGTCATAATAAAATTTGAAATATTGAAACATACACCACTTATGAGCATATTTATTCCCTTAATTCACTTTGGTGGTTTTCAACATTTCATGAACTTATTTTCCTCCTTCTCGATTCTTATGAGTTATCGTTGTTTTCAATGGAAGGTCACGAACTCTCGCAACGGAATGTCATAGTAAAATTTGAAATATTGAAACATACACCACTTATGAGCATATTTATCCCCTTAATTCACTTTGGTGGTTTTCAACATTTCATGAACTTATTTTCCTCCTTCTCGATTCTTATGAGTTATTGTTGTTTTCAATGGAAGGTCACGAACTCTCGAAACGGAATGTCATAATAAAATTTGAAATATTGAAACATACACCACTTATGAGCATATTTATCCCCTTAATTCACTTTGGTGGTTTTCAACCTTTCATGAACTTATTTTCCTCCTTCTCGATTCTTATGAGTTATCGTTGTATTCAATGGAAAGTCACGAACTCTCGAAACGGAATGTCATAATAAAATTTGAAATATTGAAACATACACCACTTATGAGCATATTTATCCCCTTAATTCACTTTGGTGGTTTTCAACATTTCATGAACTTATTTTCCTCCTTCTCGATTCTTATGAGTTATCGCTGTTTTCAATGGAAGGTCACGAACTCTCGAAACGGAATGTCATAATAAAATTTGAAATATTGAAACATACACCACTTATGAGCATATTTATCCCCTTAATTCACTTTGGCGGTTTTCAACATTTCATGAACTTATTTTCCTCCTTCTCGATTCTTATGAGTTATCGTTGTATTCAATGGAAAGTCACGAACTCTCGAAACAGAATGTCATAATAAAATTTGAAATATTGAAACATACACCACTTATGAGCATATTTATCCCCTTAGTTCACTTTGGTCGTTCTCAACACTTCATGAGCTTGTTTTCCTCCTTCTCGATTCTTATGAGTTATCGCTGTTTTCAATGGAAGGTTACGAACTCTCGGAACGGAATGTCATAGGAAATTTGAAATATTGAAACATACACCACTTATGAGCATATTTATCCCCTTAATTCACTTTGGTGGTTTTCAACATTTCATGAACTTATTTTCCTCCTTCTCAATTCTTAAGAGTTATCGCTGTTTTCAATGGAAAGTCACGAACTCTCGAAACGGAATATCATAATAAAATTTGAAATATTGAAACATACACCACATATGAACATATTTATCCCCTTAATTCACATTGGTGGTTTTCAACATTTCATGAACTTATTTTCCTCCTTCTCGATTCTTATGAGTTATCGTTGTTTTCAATGGAAGGTCACGAACTCTCGAAACGGAATGTCATAATAAAATTTGAAATATTGAAACATACACCACTTATGAGCATATTTATCCCCTTAATTCACTTTGGTGGTTTTCAACATTTCATGAACTTATTTTCCTCCTTCTCGATTCTTATGAGTTATCGTTGTTTTCAATGGAAGGTCACGAACTCTCGAAACGGAATGTCATAATAAAATTTGAAATATTGAAACATACACCACTTATGAGCATATTTATCCCCTTAATTCACTTTGGTGGTTTTCAACATTTCATGAACTTATTTTCCTCCTTCTCGATTCTTATGAGTTATCGCTGTTTTCAATGGAAGGTCACGAACTCTCGAAACGGAATGTCATAATAAAATTTGAAATATTGAAACATACACCACTTATGAGCATATTTATCCCCTTAATTCACTTTGGTGGTTTTCAACATTTCATGAACTTATTTTCCTCCTTCTCGATTCTTATGAGTTATCGTTGTTTTCAATGGAAGGTCACGAACTCTCGAAACGGAATGTCATAATAAAATTTGAAATATTGAAACATACACCACTTATGAGCATATTTATCCCCTTAATTCACTTTGGTGGTTTTCAACATTTCATGAACTTATTTTCCTCCTTCTCGATTCTTATGAGTTATCGTGTTTTCAATGGAAGGTCACGAACTCGAAACGGAATGTCATAATAAAATTTGAAATATTGAAACATACACCACTTATGAGCATATTTATCCCCTTAATTCACTTTGGTGGTTTTCAACATTTCATGAACTTATTTTCCTCCTTCTCGATTCTTATGAGTTATCGTTGTTTTCAATGGAAGGTCACGAACTCTCGAAACGGAATGTCATAATAAAATTTGAAATATTGAAACATACACCACTTATGAGCATATTTATCCCCTTAATTCACTTTGGTGGTTTTCAACATTTCATGAACTTATTTTCCTCCTTCTCGATTCTTATGAGTTATCGTTGTTTTCAATGGAAGGTCACGAACTCTCGAAACGGAATGTCATAATAAAATTTGAAATATTGAAACATACACCACTTATGAGCATATTTATCCCCTTAATTCACTTTGGTGGTTTTCAACATTTCATGAACTTATTTTCCTCCTTCTCGATTCTTATGAGTTATCGTTGTTTTCAATGGAAGGTCACGAACTCTCGAAACGGAATGTCATAATAAAATTTGAAATATTGAAACATACACCACTTATGAGCATATTTATCCCCTTAATTCACTTTGGTGGTTTTCAACATTTCATGAACTTATTTTCCTCCTTCTCGATTCTTATGAGTTATCGTGTTTTCAATGGAAGGTCACGAACTCTCGAAACGGAATGTCATAATAAAATTTGAAATATTGAAACATACACCACTTATGAGCATATTTATCCCCTTAATTCACTTTGGTGGTTTTCAACATTTCATGAACTTATTTTCCTCCTTCTCGATTCTTATGAGTTATCGTTGTTTTCAATGGAAGGTCACGAACTCTCGAAACGGAATGTCATAATAAAATTTGAAATATTGAAACATACACCACTTATGAGCATATTTATCCCCTTAATTCACTTTGGTGGTTTTCAACCTTTCATGAACTTATTTTCCTCCTTCTCGATTCTTATGAGTTATCGTTGTATTCAATGGAAAGTCACGAACTCTCGAAACGGAATGTCATAATAAAATTTGAAATATTGAAACATACACCACTTATGAGCATATTTATCCACTTAATTCACTTTGGTGGTTTTCAACATTTCATGAACTTATTTTCCTCCTTCTCGATTCATATGAGTCATCGATGTTTTGAATGGAAGGTCACGAATTCTCGAAACGGAATGTCATAATAAAATTTGAAATATTGAAACATACACCACTTATGAGCATATTTATCCCCTTAATTCACTTTGGTGGTTTTCAACCTTTCATGAACTTATTTTCCTCCTTCTCGATTCTTAACGCGGAGTTATATTGTTTTCAATGGAAGGTCAAGAACTCTCGAAAGCAGATGTCATAATAAAATTTGAAATATTGGAACATACACCACTTATGAGCATATTTATCATGTAATTCACTTTGGTGGTTTTCAACATTTCATGAACTTATTTTCCTCCTTCTCGATTCATATGAGTCATCGATGTTTTGAATGGAAGGTCACGAACTCAAAAACGGAATGTCATAATAAAATTTGAAATATTGAAACATACACCACTTATGAGCATATTTATCCCCTTAATTCACTTTGGTGGTTTTCAACATTTCATGAACTTATTTTCCTCCACTTCTCGGTGTTAGCAAGGTTATTGTTGTTTTCAATGGAAGGTCACTTGAACTCTCGAAAGCGAATATGCTTAATAAAATTTGAAATATTGAAACATACACCACATATGAACATATTTATCCCCTTAATTCACTTTGGTGGTTTTCAACATGTCATGAACTTATTTTCACTCCTTCTCGATTCTTGGAGTTATCGTTGTATTCAATGGAAAGTCACGAACTCTCGAAATGGAATGTCATAATAAAATTTGAAATATTGAAACATACACCACCCATGAGCATATTTATCCATTTAATTCACTTTGGTGGTTTTCAACATTTCATGAGCTTATTTTCCTCCTTTTCGATTCTTATGAGAATATCGTTGTTTTCAATGGAAGGTCACGAAACTCTAAAAGCGGAATGTCATGTAAAATTTGAAATATTGAAACATACACCACTTATAAGAGCATATTTATCCCCTTAATTCACTTTGGCGGTTTTCAACAATTCATGAACTTGTTTTCCTCCTTCTCGATTCATATGAGTCATCGATGTTTGAATGGAAGGTCACGAATTCTCGAAACGGAATGTCATAATAAAATTTGAAATATTGAAACGCCACCACTTATGAGCATATTTATCCCCTTAATTCACTTTGGTGGTTTTCAACATTTCATGAACTTATTTTCCTCCTTCACGGTGCTTATGAGTTATCGGCGTTTTCAATGGGAAAGTCCACGAACTCATAAAGCGGAATATCATAATAAAATTTGAAATATTAAAACATACACCACTTATGAGCATATTTATCTCCTTAATTCACTTTGGTGGTTTCCAACATTTCATGAACTTATTTTCCTCGTTCTCGATTGTTATGAGTTATTGTTGTTTTCAATGGAAAGGTCACGAACTCTCGAAACGGAATGTCATAATAAAATTTGAAATATTGAAACATACACCACATATGAGCATATTTATCCCCTTAATTCACTTTGGTGGTTTTCAACATGTCATGAACTTATTTTCCTCCTTCTCGATTCATATGACTCATCGATGTTTGAATGGAAAGGTCACGAAGCTCTCGAAACGGAATGTCATAATAAAATTTGAAATATTGGAAACATACACCACTTATGAGCATATTTATCCCCTTAATTCAACTTTGGTGGTTTTCAACATTTCATGAACTTATTTTCCTCGTTCTCGATTGTTATGAGTTATCGCTGTTTTCAATGGAAGGTCACGGCTCTCGAAACGGAATGTCATAATAAAATTTGAAATATTGAAGCTTGTACCACTTATGAGCGTAGCCTATCCCACTTAATTGACTTTGGTGGTTTTGAACATGTCATGAACTTATTTTCCTCCTTCTCGATTGTTATAGAGTTATTGTTGTTTTCAATGGAAGGTCACGAACTCTCGAAACGGAATGTCATAATAAAATTTGAAATATTGAAACATACACCACTTATGAGCATATTTATCCCCTTAATTCACTTTGGTGGTTTTCAATATTTCATGAACTTATTTTCCTCATTCTCGGTGTTATGAGTTATTGTTGTTTTCAATGGAAGGTCACGAACTCTCGTAACGGAATATCCTCAATAAAATTTGAAATATTGAAACATACACCACATATGAACATATTTATCCCCTTAATCCACTTTGGTGGTTTTCAACATTTCATGAACTTATTTTCTTCCTTCTCGATTCACTTATGAAGTATATCTAATTTCAATAGAAAGGTCACGAACTCTCGAAACGGAATGTCATAATAAAATTTGAAATTATTGAAACATACACCACTTATGATTATATTTGTCCACTTAATTCACTTTGGTGGTTTGACATTTCATGAAGTTATTTTCCTCCTTCTCGATTCCCTTATGACTCATCGATGTTTTGAATGGAAGGTCACGAACTCCTGAAAACGAATGTCATAATAAAATTTGAAATATTGAAACATACACCACTTATGAGCATATTTATCCCCTTAATTCACTTTGGTGGTTTTAAGCATTTCATGAACTTATTTTCCTCCTTCTCGATTCATATGAGTCATGGTTGTTTTGAATGGAAGGTCATGACACTTTCGAAACGGAATGTCATAATAAAATGGCTCTGTGAAACATACACCACTTATGAGCATATTTATCCCCTTAATTCACTTTGGCGGTTTTCAACATTTCATGAACTTATTTTCCTCCTTCTCGATTCATATGAGTCATCGATGTTTTGAATGGAAGGTCACGAACACTCAAAACGGAATGTCATAATAAAATTTGAAATATTGAAACATACACCACTTATGAGCATATTTATCCCCTTAATTCACTTTGGTGGTTTTCAACATTTCATGAACTTATTTTCCTCATTCTCGATTGTTATGAGTTATTGTTGTTATCAATGGAAGGTCACGAACTCTCGAAACGGAATGTCATAATAAAATTTGAAATATTGAAACATACACCACTTATGAGCATATTTATCCCCTTAATTCACTTTGGTGGTTTTCAACATTTCATGAACTTATTTTCCTTGTTCTCGATTGTTATGAGTTATTGTTGTTTTCAACGGAAGGTCACGAACTCTCGAAACGGAATGTCATAATAAACTTTGAAATATTGAAACATCCACCACATATGAACATATTTATCCCCTTAATTCACTTTGGTGGTTTTCAACATTTCATGAACTTATTTTCCTCCTTCTCGATTCTTATGAGTTATTGCTGTTTTCAATGGAAGGTCACGAACTCTCGAAACAGAATTTCATAATAAAATTTGAAATATTGAAACATACACCACTTATGAGCATATTTATCACCTTAATTCACTTTGGTGGTTTTCAACCTTTCATGAACTTATTTTCCTCCTTCTCGATTCATATGAGTCATCGATGTTTTGAATGGAAGGTCACGAACTCTCGAAAAGCAGATGTCGCCAATAAAATTTGAAATATTGAAGCATACACCGCCCATGAGCATATTTATCCCCTTAATTCACTTTGAGTTTTGAACATTTCATGAACTTATTTTCCTCCTTCTACGTTATTTATGAGTTATTGTTGTTTTCAATGGAAGGTCTGAACTACTCGAAATGGAATGTCATAATAAAAATTTGAAATATTGAAACATACACCACATATGAACATATTTATCCCACTTAATTCACTTTGGTGGTTTTGAACATGTCATGAACTTATTTTCCTCCTTCTCGATTCTTATGCCAGGTTATCGTTGTATTCGATGGAAAGTCACGAACTGCGAAATGGAATGTCATAATAAAATTTGAAATATTGAAACATACACCACTTATGAGCATATTTATCCATTTAATTCACTTTGGTGGTTTTGAACATTTCATGAGCTTATTTTCCTCACTTCTCGATTCTTATGAGGTATCATTGTTTTCAATAGAAGGTCACGAACTCTCGAAAACGGAATGTCATAGTAAAATTTGAAATATTGAAACATACACCACTTATGAGCATATTTATCCCCTTAATTCACTTTGGCGGTTTTCAACATTTCATGAACTTGTCCCCACTTTCCTCCTTCTCGATTCATATGAGTCATCGATGTTTTGAATGGAAGGTCATAATTCTCGAAACGGAGATAATAATAAAATTTGAAATATTGAAACATACACACACCACTTATGAGCATATTTATCTCCACTAATTCACTTTGGTGGTTTTCAACATTTCATGAACTTATTTTCCTCGTTCTCGGTGTTATGAGTTATTGTTGTTTTTCAATGGAAGGTCACGAACTCTCGAAACGGAATGTCATAATAAAATTTGAAATATTGAAGCATGCACCACATATGAGCATATTTATCCCCTTAATTCACTTTGGTGGTTTTCAACATGTCATGAACTTATTTTCCTCCCTTCTCGATTCATATGACTCATCGATGTTTTGAATGGAAGGTCACGAACTCTCAGCAACGGAATGTCATAATAAAATTTGAAATATTGAAACATACACCACTTATGAGCATATTTATCCCCTTAATTCACTTTGGTGGTTTTCGACATTTCATGAACTTATTTTCTCGTTCTCGATTGTTATGAGTTATTGTTGTTTTCAATGGGAAGGTCACGAACTCCAGCGGAATGTCATAATAAAATTTGAAATATTGAAACATACACCACTTATGAGCATATTTATCCCCTTAATTGACTTTGGTGGTTTTCGACATGTCATGAACTTATTTTCTAAGCTTCTCGATTGTTATGAGTTATTGTTGTTTTCAGTGGAAGGTCGCGGCTCGAAACGGAATGTCATAATAAAATTTGAAATATTGAAACATACACCAACTTATGAGCATATTTATCCCCTTAATTCACTTTGGTGGTTTTGTCATTTCATGAACTTATTTTCTGCGTTCTCGGTGTTACATGAGTTATTGTTGTTTTTCAATGGAAGGTCCACGAACTCTCGTAACGGAATGTCATAATAAAATTTGAAATATTGAAACATACGCACACATATGAACATATTTATCCCCTTAATCCACTTTGGTGGTTTTCAACATTTCATGAACTTATTTTCTTCCTTCTCGATTCTTATGAGGTATCATTAATTTGAATAGAAGGTCACGAACTCTAGAAACGGAATGTCATAATAAGAATTTTGAAATATTGAAACATACACCACTTTATGATTATATTTATCCCCTTACCCAAATTCACTTTGGTGGTTTTCAACATTTCATGAAGTTATTTTCCTCTTCTCGATTCATATGGCTCATCGATGTTTTGAATGGAAGGTCACGAACTCGAAACGGAATGTCATAATAAAATTTGAAATATTGAAGCATACACCACTTATGAGCATATTTATCCCCTTAATTCACTTTGGCGGTTTTCAACATTTCATGAACTTATTTTCCTCCTTCTCGATTCATATGAGTCATCGATGTTTTGAATGGAAGGTCGCGAGCGCTCGAAACGGAATGTCATAATAAAATTTGAAATATTGAAACATACACCACTTATGAGGCATATTTATCCCCTTAATTCACTTTGGCGGTTTTCAACATTTCATGAACTTATTTTCCTCCTTCTCGATTCATATGAGTCATCGATGTTTGAATGGAAAGGTCACGAACACTCAAACGGAATGTCATAATAAAATTTGAAATATTGAAACATACACCACTTATGAGCATATTTATCCCCTTAATTCACTTTGGTGGTTTTGAACATTTCATGAACTTATTTTCCTCATTCTCGATTGTTATGAGTTATTGTTGTTATCGATGGAAGGTCACGAACTCTCGAAACGGAATGTCATAATAAAATTTGAAATATTGAAACATACATACTTATGAGCATATTTATCCCCTTAATTCACTTTGGTGGTTTTCAACATTTCATGAACTTATTTTCCTTGTTCTCGATTGTTATGAGTTATTGTTGTTTTCAACGGAAGGTCACGGCTCGAAACGGAATGTCATAATAAACTTTTGAAATATTGAAACATCCACCACATATGAACATATTTATCCCCTTAATTCACTTTGGTGGTTTTCAACATTTCATGAACTTATTTTCCTCCTTCTCGATTCTTATGAGTTATTCTTCGTGTTTTGAATGGAAGGTGCGAACTCTCGAAACGCAATTTCATAATAAGAATTTGAAATGTTGAAACATGCAATACTTATGAGCATATTTATCACCTTAATTCACTTTGGTGGTTTTGACCATTTCATGAACTTATTTTCCTCCTTCTCGATTCATATGAGTCATCGATGTTTTGAATGGAAGGTCCGCGAACTCTCAAGCGGAATGTCATAATAAAATTTGAAATATTGAAACATACACCAACTTATGAAGCGTATTTATCGCGAATTCACTTTGGTGGTTTTGAACATTTCATGAACTTATTTTCCTCCTTCTCGATTGTTATGAGTTATTGTTGTTTTTCAATGGAAGGTCACACGAACTCTCGAAATGGAATGTCATAATAAAATTTGAAATATTGAAACATACCACACATATGAACATATTTATCCATATAATTCACTTTTTGGTGAGTTTGTCAACATGTGACTGAACTTATCTTCCTCTTCCACCAAGATTCTTATGAGACCATAGTTGTATTAATTGGAAGAATCATGAACTCTAGAAGTAGAATCTCATAATAGCAGTTACATTGTGGAAACATGTACACCACTTATGAGCATATTTATCCATTTAATTCACTTTGGTGGTTTTGAACATTTCATGAGCTTATTTTCCCCTCCTTCTCGATTCTTATGAGTTATCATTGTTTTCAATAAAAGGGAAAGGTCACGAACTCTCGAAACGGAATGTCGCCAAGTAAAATTTGAAATATTGAAACATACACCACTTATGAGTATATTTATCCCCTTAATTCACTTTGGCGGTTTTCAACATTTCATGAACTTATTTTCCTCTTCTCGATTCTTATGAGTCATCGATGTTTTGAATGGAAGAGGTCACGAATTCACCGAAGCGGAATGTCGCAATAAGAATTTGAAATATTGAAACATACACCAACTTATGAGTATATTATCCCCTTAATTCACTTTGGCGGTTTTCAACATTTCATGAACTTATTTTCCTCCTTCTCGATTCTTATGAGTTATCGTTGTTTTCAATGGAAGGTCACGAACTCTCGAAAGAATGTCATAATAAAATTTGAAATATTGAAACATACACCACTTATGAGCATATTTATCCCCTTAATTCACTTTGGTGGTTTTCAACATTTCATGAACTTATTTTCTTCTTCTCGATTCTTATGAGTTATCTGTTTTCAATGGAAGGTCACGAACTCTCGAAACGAATGTCATAATAAAATTTGAAATATTGAAACATACACCACTTATGAGCATATTTATCCCCTTAATTCACTTTGGTGGTTTTCAACATTTCATGAACTTATTTTCCTCTTCTCGATTCTTATGAGTTATCGTTGTTTTCAATGGAAGGTCACGAACTCTCGAGCGAATGTCATAATAAAATTTGAAATATTGAAACATACACCACTTATGAGCATATTTATCCCCTTAATTCACTTTGGTGGTTTTCAACATTTCATGAACTTATTTTCCTCCCTCGATTCTTATGAGTTATGTTTTCAATGGAAGGTCACGAACTCTCAAACGGAATGTCATAATAAAATTTGAAATATTGAAACATACACCACTTATGAGCATATTTATCCCCTTAATTCACTTTGGTGGTTTTCAACATTTCATGAACTTATTTTCTTCTTCTCGATTCTTATGAGTTATTGTTGTTTTCAATGGAAGGTCACGAACTCTCGAAACGGAATGTCATAATAAAATTTGAAATATTGAAACATACACCACTTATGAGCATATTTATCCCCTTAATTCACTTTGGTGGTTTTCAACATTTCATGAACTTATTTTCCTCCTTCTCGATTCTTATGAGTTATCGTTGTTTTCAATGGAAGGTCACGAACTCTCGAAGCGGAATGTCATAATAAAATTTGAAATATTGAAACATACACCACTTATGAGCATATTTATCCCCTTAATTCACTTTGGTGGTTTTCAACATTTCATGAACTTATTTTCCTCCTTCTCGATTCTTATGAGTTATCGTTGTTTTCAATGGAAGGTCACGAACTCTCGAAACGGAATGTCATAATAAAATTTGAAATATTGAAACATACACCACTTATGAGCATATTTATCCCCTTAATTCACTTTGGTGGTTTTCAACATTTCATGAACTTATTTTCCTCCTTCTCGATTCTTATGAGTTATCATTGTTTTCAATGGAAGGTCACGAACTCTCGAAACGGAATGTCATAATAAAATTTGAAATATTGAAACATACACCACTTATGAGCATATTTATCCCCTTAATTCACTTTGGTGGTTTTCAACATTTCATGAACTTATTTTCTTCTTCTCGATTCTTATGAGTTATCGTTGTTTTCAATGGAAGGTCACGAACTCTCGAAACGGAAATCATAATAAAATTTGAAATATTGAAACATACACCACTTATGAGCATATTTATCCCTTAATTCACTTTGGTGGTTTTCAACATTTCATGAACTTATTTTCCTCCTTCTCGATTCTTATGAGTTATCGTTGTTTTCAATGGAAGGTCACGAACTCGAAACGGAATGTCATAATAAAATTTGAAATATTGAAACATACACCACTTATGAGCATATTTATCCCTTTAATTCACTTTGGTGGTTTTCAACATTTCATGAACTTATTTTCTCCTTCTCGATTCTTATGAGTTATCGTTGTTTTCAATGGAAGGTCACGAACTCTCAAACGGAATGTCATAATAAAATTTGAAATATTGAAACATACACCACTTATGAGCATATTTATCCCCTTAATTCACTTTGGTGGTTTTCAACATTTCATGAACTTATTTTCCTCCTTCTCGATTCTTATGAGTTATCGATGTTTTCAATGGAAGGTCACGAACTCTCGAAAGGAATGTCATAATAAAATTTGAAATATTGAAACATACACCACTTATGAGCATATTTATCCCCTTAATTCACTTTGGTGGTTTTCAACATTTCATGAACTTATTTTCCTCATTCTCGATTCTTATGAGTTATTGTTGTTTTCAATGGAAGGTCACGAACTAAACGGAATGTCATAATAAAATTTGAAATATTGAAACATACACCACTTATGAGCATATTTATCCTTAATTCACTTTGGTGGTTTTCAACATTTCATGAACTTATTTCCTCCTTCTCGATTCTTATGAGTTATTGTTGTTTTCAATGGAAGGTCACGAACTCTCGAAACGAATGTCATAATAAAATTTGAAATATTGAAACATACACCACTTATGAGCATATTTATCCTTAATTCACTTTGGTGGTTTTCAACATTTCATGAACTTATTTTCTCTTCTCGATTCTTATGAGTTATCGTTGTTTTCAATGGAAGGTCACGAACTCTCGAAACGGAATGATGATACATCACCTTGGAAATATTGAAACATACACCACTTATGGAGA
>JAMKOQ010000362.1:0-66374 GCA_026770425.1 Boechera divaricarpa | reverse complement strand
ATTCTTATGAGTTATCGCTGTTTTCAATGGAAGGTCACGAATTTCTAAACGAAATATAACAAATTGAAATATTGAAACATACACCACTTATGAGCATATTTAACCTCTAATTCATTTTGGTGGTTTTCAACATTTCATGAACTTATTTTTTCATTCTCGATCTTTATGAGTTATCGCTTACTTTCAATGGAAGGTCTTAACTCTCGAACGGAATGTCATAATAAAATTTGAAATATTGAAACATACACCAGCAGGATATTTAATCATTTTGGTGGTTTTCAACATTTCATGAACTTATTTTCACATTTCTCGATTTTTGGTGATGACGTTGTTTTCAATGGAAGGTCACGAACTCTCAAACGGAATGTCATAATAAAATTTGAAATATTGAAACATACACCACTTATGAGCATATTTCACCCCATAAATCATTTTGGTAGTTTTCAACATTTCATGAACTTATTTTTCATCCTTTTTGATTCTTATGAGTTATCGCTGTTTTCAATGGAAGGTCACGAACTCTCTAAACGAATGTCATAATAAAATTTGAAATATAAACATAACCACTTGTTGAGCATATTTAACCCCTTAATTATTTTGGTGGTTTTCAACATTTAATGACTTATTTCCTTCATTCTCGATTCTATGAGTTATCATTGTTTTCAATAAGCACACAATCAAACGGTGTCATAATAAATGAAATATTGAAACATACCCACTTTATATATTTCAATTTATAAATCATTTTGTAGTTTTCAACATTTCATGAACTTATTTTCATCCTTTTTGATTCTTATGAGTTATCGCTGTTTTGGAAGGTCACTGAACTCGAACGAATGTCATAATAAAATTTGAAATATTGAAACATACACCACTTATATATATTAACCTTTAATCATTTTGGTTTTTCAACATTTCATGAACTTATTTTCTTCATTCTCGATTCTTATGAAATATCGCTGTTTAACAAGGTGCCCATTGAACTCTTAAAACGAAATGTCATAATAAAATTTGAAATATTGAAACATACACCACTTATGAGCATATTTCACCCCTTAATTATTATTTTTAACATTTCATGAACTTATTTTCATCCTTTTCGATTTTATGAGTTATCGCTGTTTTCAATGGAAGGTCACGAACTCTCAAACGAAATGTCATAACAAAATTTGAAATATTGAAACATACACCACTATGATTATTTACCCCTTAATTCATTTTGGTGGTTTTCAACATTTCATGAACTATTTTTCTTCATTCTCGATTTCTTAAGAGTTATGAGCAATGGAAGGTCACGAACTCTCGAAACGGAATGTCATATAATAAAATTTGAAATATTGAAACATACCCAGTTATGAGCATATTTAACCCTTAATTCATTTTGGTGGTTTTCAACATTTCATGAACTTATTTTCATCCTTCTCGATTTTTATGAGTGATCGTTGTTTTCAATGGAATGTCACGAACTTCGAAACGGAATGTCATAATAAAATTTGAAATATTGAAACATACACCACTTATGAGCATATTTCACCCCATCATTTTGGTAGTTTTCAACATTTCATGAACTATTTTATCCTTTTGATTCTTATGAGTTATCATGTTTTCAATGGAAGGTCGAACTCTGAAACGGAATGTCATAATAAAATTTGAAATATTGAAACATACACCACTTATGAGCATATTTAACCCTTAATTCATTTTGGTGGTTTTCAACATTTCATGAACTTATTTCCTTCATTCGATTCTATGAGTTATCGCTGTTTTCAATGGAAGGTCACGAACTCTCGAAACGAATGTCATAATAAAATTTAATATTGAAACATACACCACTTATGAGCATATTTTCACCCCTTAATCATTTTGTAGTTTTCAACATTTCATGAACTTATTTTCATCCTTTTGATTCTTATGAGTTATCTTGTTTTCAATGGAAGGTCACTAACTCTCGAAACGAATGTCATAATAAAATTTGAAATATTGAAACATACACCACTTATGAGCATATTTAACCCCTTAATTCATTTGGTGGTTTTCAACATTTCATGAACTTATTTTCTCATTCTCGATTCTTATGAGTTATCGCTGTTTTCAATGGAAGGTCACGAACTCGAAACGGAATGTCATAATAAAATTTGAAATATTGAAACATACACCACTATGAGCATATTTCACCCTTAAATCATGGTAGTTTTCAACATTTCATGAACTTATTTTCATCCTTTCCATTCTTATGAGTTACATGTTTTCAATGGAAGGTCACGAACTCTCGAAACGAAATGTCATAATAAAATTTGAAATATTGAAACATACACCACTTATGAGCATATTTAACCCCTTAATTTTGGTG
This sequence comes from Boechera divaricarpa, assembly GCA_026770425.1. Classification (NCBI taxonomy): domain Eukaryota; kingdom Viridiplantae; phylum Streptophyta; class Magnoliopsida; order Brassicales; family Brassicaceae; genus Boechera; species Boechera divaricarpa. The sequence goes on along the minus strand of JAMKOQ010000362.1, from coordinate 64,024 downwards.
GTTTTCAACATTTCATGAACTTATTTTCTCATTTCGATTCTATGAGTTATCGTTGTTTTCAATGGAAGGTCACGAACTCTCAACGGAATGTCATAATAAAATTTGAAATATTGAAACATACACCACTTATGAGCATATTTAACTTAAATCATTTTGGTGGTTTTCAACATTTCATGAACTTATTTTCATCATTCTCATTTTATGAGTTGATCATGTCAATGGAAGGTCACTAACTCTAAAACGGAATGTCATAATAAATGAAATATTGAAACATAACCACTTATGAGCATATTTCACCCTTAAATCATTTTGGTAGTTTTCAACATTTCATGAACTTATTTTCATCCTTTTCGATTCTTATGAGTTATCGCTGTTTTCAGGAAGGTCACGAACTCTAAACGGAATGTCATAATAAAATTGAAATATTGAAACATACACCACTTATGAGCATATTTAACCCCTTAATTCATTTTGGTGGTTTTCAACATTTCATGAACTTATTTCCTTCATTCTCATTCTATGAGTTATCGCTGTTTTCAATGGAAGGCGAACTTTCAAAACGGAATGTCATAATAAAATTTGAAATATTGAAACATACACCACTTATGAGCATATTTACCCCTTAAATCATTTTGTAGTTTTCAACATTTCATGAACTTATTTCATCTTTTTGATTCTTATGAGTATTTCATTGTTTAATAATCACAACTCTGAACGAAATGTCATAATAAAATTTGAAATATTGAAACATACACCACTTATGAGCATATTTAACCCCTTAATTCATTTTGGTGGTTTTCAACATTTCATGAACTTATTTTCTCCTTCTCGATTCTTATGAGTTATCGCTGTTTTCATGGAAGGTCACGAACTCAAACGGAATGTCATAATAAAATTTGAAATATTGAAACATACACCACTTATGAGCATATTTACCCCTTAATTCACTTTGGTGGTTTTCAACATTTCATGAACTTATTTTCCTCCTTTTCGATTCTTATGAGTTATCGCTGTTTTCAATGGAAGGTCACGAACTCTCAAACGGAATGTCATAATAAAATTTGAAATATTGAAACATACACCACTTATGAGCATATTTATCCCCTTAATTCACTTTGGTGGTTTTCAACATTTCATGAACTTATTTTCCTCCTTCTCGATTTTATGAGTTATCGTTGTTTTGGAAGGTCACGAACTCTCGAAACGGAATGTCATAATAAAATTTGAAATATTGAAACATACACCACTTATGAGCATATTTACCCCTTAATTCACTTTGGTGGTTTTCAACATTTCATGAACTTATTTTCCTCCTTTCGATTCTTATGAGTTATCGTGTTTTCAATGGAAGGTCACGAACTCTCGAAACGAATGTCATAATAAAATTTGAAATATTGAAACATACACCACTTATGAGCATATTTATTCATAATTCACTTTGGTGGTTTTCAACATTTCATGAACTTATTTTCCTCCTTTTCGATTCTTATGAGTTATCGTGTTTTCAATGGAAGGTCACGAACTCTCGAAACGGAATGTCATAATAAAATTTGAAATATTGAAACATACACCACTTATGAGCATATTTATCCCTTAATTCACTTTGGTGGTTTTCAACATTTCATGAACTTATTTCATTCTCGATTCTTATGAGTTATCGCTGTTTTCAATGGAAGGTCATCTAACTCTAAACGGAATGTCATAATAAAATTTGAAATATTGAAACATACACCACTTATGAGCATATTTACCCCTTAATTACTTTGGTGGTTTTCAACATTTCATGAACTTATTTTCCTCCTTTGATTCTTATGAGTTATCATTGTTTTCAATGGAAGGTCACGAACTCTCGAAACGGAATGTCATAATAAAATTTGAAATATTGAAACATACACCACTTATGAGCATATTTAACCCCTTAATTCATTTTGGTGGTTTTCAACATTTCATGAACTTATTTTCCTCCTTCTCGATTCTTATGAGTTATCGCTGTTTTCAATGGAAGGTCACGAACTCGAAACGGAATGTCATAATAAAATTTGAAATATTGAAACATACACCACTTATGAGCATATTTATCTCCTTAATTCACTTTGGTGGTTTTCAACATTTCATGAACTTATTTTCCTCCTTTCGATTCTTATGAGTTATCGCTGTTTTCAATGGAAGGTCACGAACTCTCGAAACGGAATGTCATAATAAAATTTGAAATATTGAAACATACACCACTTATGAGCATATTTATCCCCTTAATTCACTTTGGTGGTTTTCAACATTTCATGAACTTATTTTCCTCCTTCTCGATTCTTATGAGTTATCGATGTTTTCAATGGAAGGTCACGAACTCTCGAAACGGAATGTCATAATAAAATTTGAAATATTGAAACATACACCACTTATGAGCATATTTATCCCTTAATTCACTTTGGTGGTTTTCAACATTTCATGAACTTATTTTCCTCCTTCGATTCTTATGAGTTATCGTGTTTTCAATGGAAGGTCACGAACTCTCAAACGGAATGTCATAATAAAATTTGAAATATTGAAACATACACCACTTATGAGCATATTTATCCCCTTAATTCACTTTGGTGGTTTTCAACATTTCATGAACTTATTTTCCTTCTCGATTCTTATGAGTTATCGTGTTTTCAATGGAAGGTCACGAACTCTAAACGGAATGTCATAATAAAATTTGAAATATTGAAACATACACCACTTATGAGCATATTTATCCCCTTAATTCACTTTGGTGGTTTTCAACATTTCATGAACTTATTTTCCTCCTTCTCGATTCTTATGAGTCATCGATGTTTTCAATGGAAGGTCACGAACTCAAACGGAATGTCATAATAAAATTTGAAATATTGAAACATACACCACTTATGAGCATATTTATCCCCTTAATTCACTTTGGTGGTTTTCAACATTTCATGAACTTATTTTCCTCCTTCTCGATTCTTATGAGTTATCGCTGTTTTCAATGGAAGGTCACGAACTCTCGAAACGGAATGTCATAATAAAATTTGAAATATTGAAACATACACCACTTATGAGCATATTTATCCCTTAATTCACTTTGGTGGTTTTCAACATTTCATGAACTTATTTTCCTCCTTCTCGATTCTTATGAGTTATCGTGTTTTCAATGGAAGGTCACGAACTCTCGAAACGGAATGTCATAATAAAATTTGAAATATTGAAACATACACCACTTATGAGCATATTTATCCCCTTAATTCACTTTGGTGGTTTTCAACATTTCATGAACTTATTTTCCTCCTTCTCGATTCTTATGAGTTATCGTTGTTTTCAATGGAAGGTCACGAACTCTCGAAACGGAATGTCATAATAAAATTTGAAATATTGAAACATACACCACTTATGAGCATATTTATCCCCTTAATTCACTTTGGTGGTTTTCAACATTTCATGAACTTATTTTCCTCCTTCTCGATTCTTATGAGTTATCATGTTTTCAATGGAAGGTCACGAACTCTCAAACGGAATGTCATAATAAAATTTGAAATATTGAAACATACACCACTTATGAGCATATTTATCCCCTTAATTCACTTTGGTGGTTTTCAACATTTCATGAACTTATTTTCCTCCTTCTCGATTCTTATGAGTTATCGTTGTTTCAATGGAAGGTCACGAACTCTCGAAACGGAATGTCATAATAAAATTTGAAATATTGAAACATACACCACTTATGAGCATATTTATCCCCTTAATTCACTTTGGTGGTTTTCAACATTTCATGAACTTATTTCCTTCTCGATTCTTATGAGTTATCTGTTTTCAATGGAAGGTCACGAACTCTACGGAATGTCATAATAAAATTTGAAATATTGAAACATACACCACTTATGAGCATATTTATCCCCTTAATTCACTTTGGTGGTTTTCAACATTTCATGAACTTATTTTCTTCCTTCTTCGATTCTTATGAGTTATCATTGTTCAATGGAAGGTCACGAACTCTAAACGGAATGTCATAATAAAATTTGAAATATTGAAACATACACCACTTATGAGCATATTTATCCCCTTAATTCACTTTGGTGGTTTTCAACATTTCATGAACTTATTTTCCTCCTTTTCGATTCTTATGAGTTATCATGTTTTCAATGGAAGGTCACGAACTCGAAACGGAATGTCATAATAAAATTTGAAATATTGAAACATACACCACTTATGAGCATATTTATCCCTTAATTCACTTTGGTGGTTTTCAACATTTCATGAACTTATTTTCCTCATTCTCGATTCTTATGAGTTATCGCTGTTTTCAATGGAAGGTCACGAACTCTCGAAACGGAATGTCATAATAAAATTTGAAATATTGAAACATACACCACTTATGAGCATATTTATCCCCTTAATTCACTTTGGTGTTTTCAACATTTCATGAACTTATTTTCCTCCTTCTCGATTCTTATGAGTTATCGCTGTTTTCAATGGAAGGTCACGAACTCTCAAACGGAATGTCATAATAAAATTTGAAATATTGAAACATACACCACTTATGAGCATATTTATCCCCTTAATTCACTTTGGTGGTTTTCAACATTTCATGAACTTATTTTCCTCCTTCTCGATTCTTATGAGTTATCGTTGTTTTCAATGGAAGGTCACGAACTCTCGAAACAATGTAATAAAATTTGAAATATTGAAAACACCACATATGAACATATTTATCCCCTTAATTCACTTTGGTGGTTTTCAACATTTCATGAACTTATTTTCCTCCTTCTCGATTCTAATGATTTCGTTTTCAATGGAACGTCACGAACTCATCGAAACGGAAATAATAAAATTTGAACATTGAAATTTACACCACTTATCAATTCCCTTAATTCATGGTGGTTTTCAACATTTCATGAACTTATTTTCTCCTTCTCGATTCTTATGAGTTATCGTTTTCAATGGAAAGTCACGACTCTCGAAACGGAATGTCATAATAAAATTTGAAATATTGAAACATACACCACTTATGAGCATATTTCCCCTTAATTCACTTTGGTGGTTTTCAACATTTCATGAACTTATTTTCCTCCTTCTCGATTCTTATGAGTTATCGCTGTTTTCAATGGAAGGTCACGAACTCTCGAAACGGAATGTCATAATAAAATTTGAAATATTGAAACATACACCACTTATGAGCATATTTATCCCCTTAATTCACTTTGGTGGTTTTCAACATTTCATGAACTTATTTTCCTCCTTCTCGATTCTTATGAGTTATCGTTGTTTTCAATGGAAGGTCACGAACTCTCGAAACGGAATGTCATAATAAAATTTGAAATATTGAAACATACACCACTTATGAGCATATTTATCCCCTTAATTCACTTTGGTGGTTTTCAACATTTCATGAACTTATTTTCCTCCTTCTCGATTCTTATGAGTTATCGTTGTTTTCAATGGAAGGTCACGAACTCTCGAAACGGAATGTCATAATAAAATTTGAAATATTGAAACATACACCACTTATGAGCATATTTATCCCTTAATTCACTTTGGTGGTTTTCAACATTTCATGAACTTATTTTCCTTCTCGATTCTTATGAGTTATCGTTGTTTTCAATGGAAGGTCACGAACTCTCGAAACGGAATGTCATAATAAAATTTGAAATATTGAAACATACACCACTTATGAGCATATTTATCCCCTTAATTCACTTTGGTGGTTTTCAACATTTCATGAACTTATTTTCCTCCTTCTCGATTCTTATGAGTTATCGTTGTTTTCAATGGAAGGTCACGAACTCTCGAAACGGAATGTCATAATAAAATTTGAAATATTGAAACATACACCACTTATGAGCATATTTATCCCCTTAATTCACTTTGGTGGTTTTCAACATTTCATGAACTTATTTTCCTCCTTCTCGATTCTTATGAGTTATCGCTGTTTTCAATGGAAGGTCACGAACTCTCGAAACGGAATGTCATAATAAAATTTGAAATATTGAAACATACACCACTTATGAGCATATTTATCCCCTTAATTCACTTTGGTGGTTTTCAACATTTCATGAACTTATTTTCCTCCTTCTCGATTCTTATGAGTTATCGTTGTTTTCAATGGAAGGTCACGAACTCTCGAAACGGAATGTCATAATAAAATTTGAAATATTGAAACATACACCACTTATGAGCATATTTATCCCTTAATTCACTTTGGTGGTTTTCAACATTTCATGAACTTATTTTCCTCCTTCTCGATTCTTATGAGTTATCGTTGTTTTCAATGGAAGGTCACGAACTCTCGAAACGGAATGTCAATAAAATTTAAAATATTGAAACATACACCACTTATGAGCATATTTATCCCCTTAATTCACTTTGGTGGTTTTCAATATTTCATGAACTTATTTTCCTCCTTCCCGATTCTTATTAGTTATCGCTATTTTCAATGGAAGGTCACGTACTCTCGAAACGGAATGTCATAATAAAATTTGAAATATTGAAACATACACCACTTATGAGCATATTTATCCCCTTAATTTACTTTGCTGGCTTTGAACATTTCATGAACTTATTTTCCTACTTCCCGATTCTTATTAGTTATCGCTGTTTTCAATGGAAGGTCACGAACTCTCGAAACGGAATGTCATAATAAAATTTGAAATATTGAAACATACACCACTTATGAGCATATTTATCCCTTAATTCACTTTGGTGGTTTTCAACATTTCATGAACTTATTTTCCTCCTTCTCGATTCTTATGAGTTATCGTTGTTTTCAATGGAAGGTCACGAACTCTCGAAACGGAATGTCATAATAAAATTTGAAATATTGAAACATACACCACTTATGAGCATATTTATCCCCTTAATTCACTTTGGTGGTTTTCAACATTTCATGAACTTATTTTCCTCCTTCTCGATTCTTATGAGTTATCGCTGTTTTCAATGGAAGGTCACGAACTCTCGAAACGGAATGTCATAATAAAATTTGAAATATTGAAACATACACCACTTATGAGCATATTTATCCCCTTAATTCACTTTGGTGGTTTTCAACATTTCATGAACTTATTTTCCTCCTTCGATTCTTATGAGTTATCGTGTTTTCAATGGAAGGTCACGAACTCTCGAAACGGAATGTCATAATAAAATTTGAAATATTGAAACATACACCACTTATGAGCATATTTATCCCCTTAATTCACTTTGGTGGTTTTCAACATTTCATGAACTTATTTTCCTCCTTCTCGATTCTTATGAGTTATCGTTGTTTTCAATGGAAGGTCACGAACTCTCGAAACGGAATGTCATAATAAAATTTGAAATATTGAAACATACACCACTTATGAGCATATTTATCCCTTAATTCACTTTGGTGGTTTTCAACATTTCATGAACTTATTTTCCTCCTTCTCGATTCTTATGAGTTATCTGTTTTCAATGGAAGGTCACGAACTCTCGAAACGGAATGTCATAATAAAATTTGAAATATTGAAACATACACCACTTATGAGCATATTTATCCCCTTAATTCACTTTGGTGGTTTTCAACATTTCATGAACTTATTTTCCTCCTTCTCGATTCTTATGAGTTATCGATGTTTTCAATGGAAGGTCACGAACTCTCGAAACGGAATGTCATAATAAAATTTGAAATATTGAAACATACACCACTTATGAGCATATTTATCCCCTTAATTCACTTTGGTGGTTTTCAACATTTCATGAACTTATTTTCCTCCTTCTCGATTCTTATGAGTTATCGTTGTTTTCAATGGAAGGTCACGAACTCTCGAAACGGAATGTCATAATAAAATTTGAAATATTGAAACATACACCACTTATGAGCATATTTATCCCCTTAATTCACTTTGGTGGTTTTCAACATTTCATGAACTTATTTTCCTCCTTCTCGATTCTTATGAGTTATCGATGTTTTCAATGGAAGGTCACGAACTCTCGAAACGGAATGTCATAATAAAATTTGAAATATTGAAACATACACCACTTATGAGCATATTTATCCCCTTAATTCACTTTGGTGGTTTTCAACATTTCATGAACTTATTTTCCTCCTTCTCGATTCTTATGAGTTATCGTTGTTTTCAATGGAAGGTCACGAACTCTCGAAACGGAATGTCATAATAAAATTTGAAATATTGAAACATACACCACTTATGAGCATATTTATCCCCTTAATTCACTTTGGTGGTTTTCAACATTTCATGAGCTTATTTTCCTCCTTCTCGATTCTTATGAGTTATCGCTGTTTTCAATGGAAGGTCACGAACTCTCGAAACGGAATGTCATAGTAAAATTTGAAATATTGAAACATACACCACTTATGAGCATATTTATCCCCTTAATTCACTTTGGTGGTTTTCAACATTTCATGAACTTATTTTCCTCCTTCTCGATTCTTATGAGTTATCGTTGTTTTCAATGGAAGGTCACGAACTCTCGAAACGGAATGTCATAATAAAATTTGAAATATTGAAACATACACCACTTATGAGCATATTTATCCATTTAATTCACTTTGGTGGTTTTCAACATTTCATGAGCTTATTTTCCTCCTTCTCGATTCTTATGAGTTATCGCTGTTTTCAATGGAAGGTCACGAACTCTCGAAACGGAATGTCATAGTAAAATTTGAAATATTGAAACATACACCACTTATGAGAATATTTATCCCCTTAATTCACTTTGGCGGTTTTCAACATTTCATGAACTTATTTTCCTCCTTCTCGATTCTTATGAGTTATCGTTGTTTTCAATGGAAGGTCTCCACCCCTCGAATCGGAATTTCATATTAAAATTTGAAATATTGAAACATACACCACTTATGAGCATATTTATCCCCTTAATTCACTTTGGTGGTTTTCAACATTTCATGAACTTATTTTCCTCCTTCTCGATTCTTATGAGTTATCGTTGTTTTCAATGGAAGGTCACGAACTCGAAACGGAATGTCATAATAAAATTTGAAATATTGAAACATACACCACTTATGAGCATATTTATCCCCTTAATTCACTTTGGTGGTTTTCAACATTTCATGAACTTATTTTCCTCCTTCTCGATTCTTATGAGTTATCGCTGTTTTCAATGGAAGGTCACGAACTCTCGAAACGGAATGTCATAATAAAATTTGAAATATTGAAACATACACCACTTATGAGCATATTTATCCCCTTAATTCACTTTGGTGGTTTTCAACATTTCATGAACTTATTTTCCTCCTTCTCGATTCTTATGAGTTATCGATGTTTTCAATGGAAGGTCACGAACTCTCGAAACGGAATGTCATAATAAAATTTGAAATATTGAAACATACACCACTTATGAGCATATTTATCCCCTTAATTCACTTTGGTGGTTTTCAACATTTCATGAACTTATTTTCCTCCTTCTCGATTCTTATGAGTTATCGTTGTTTTCAATGGAAGGTCACGAACTCTCGAAACGGAATGTCATAATAAAATTTGAAATATTGAAACATACACCACTTATGAGCATATTTATCCCCTTAATTCACTTTGGTGGTTTTCAACATTTCATGAACTTATTTTCCTCCTTCTCGATTCTTATGAGTTATCGCTGTTTTCAATGGAAGGTCACGAACTCTCGAAACGGAATGTCATAATAAAATTTGAAATATTGAAACATACACCACTTATGAGCATATTTATCCCCTTAATTCACTTTGGTGGTTTTCAACATTTCATGAACTTATTTTCCTCCTTCTCGATTGTTATGAGTTATCGTTGTTTTCAATGGAAGGTCACGAACTCTCGAAACGGAATGTCATAATAAAATTTGAAATATTGAAACATACACCACTTATGAGCATATTTATCCCCTTAATTCACTTTGGTGGTTTTCAACCTTTCATGAACTTATTTTCCTCCTTCTCGATTCTTATGAGTTATCGCTGTTTTCAATGGAAGGTCACGAACTCTCGGAACGGAATGTCATAGTAAAATTTGAAATATTGAAACATACACCACTTATGAGCATATTTATCCCCTTAATTCACTTTGGCGGTTTTCAACATTTCATGAACTTATTTTCCTCCTTCTCGATTCTTATGAGTTATCGCTGTATTCAATGGAAAGTCACGAACTCTCGAAACGGAATGTCACAATAAAATTTGAAATATTGAAACATACACCACTTATGAGCATATTTATCTATTTAATTCACTTTGGTGGTTTTCAACATTTCATGAGCTTATTTTCCTCCTTCTCGATTCTTATGAGTTATCGCTGTTTTCAATGGAAGGTCACGAACTCTCGAAACGGAATGTCATAGTAAAATTTGAAATATTGAAACATACACCACTTATGAGCATATTTATCCATTTAATTCACTTTGGTGGTTTTCAACATTTCATGAGCTTATTTTCCTCCTTCTCGATTCTTAAGAGTTATCGCTGTTTTCAATGGAAAGTCAAGAACTCTCGAAACGGAATATCATAATAAAATTTGAAATATTAAAACATACACCACTTATGAGCATATTTATCTATTTAATTCACTTTGGTGGTTTTCAACATTTCATGAGCTTATTTTCCTCCTTCTCGATTCTTACCGAGTAATACTCTCTTTCACGGCACGTCACTCTTCCTCGCTACGGAATGTCATAGTAAAATTTGAAATATTGAAACATACACCACTTATGAGCATATTTATCCATTTAATTCACTTTGGTGGTTTTCAACATTTCATGAGCTTATTTTCCTCCTTCTCGATTCGACAGCTTATCGCTGTTTTCAATGGAAGCTCACGAACTCTAAAACAAAATAATTCCCTATAATAAAAAATTTCAAATATTGAAACATACACCAATTTGCTTTTGACCATATTTATCCCCTTCTTTAATTCACTTTGGTGGTTTTCAACCTTTCATGAACTTATTTTCCTCCTTCTCGATTCTTATGAGTGATCGTTGTATTCAATGGAAAGTCACGAACTCTCGAAACGGAATGTCACAATAAAATTTGAAATATTGAAACATACACCACTTATGAGCATATTTATCTATTTAATTCACTTTGGTGGTTTTCAACATTTCATGAGCTTATTTTCCTCCTTCTCGATTCTTATGAGTTATCGCTGTTTTCAATGGAAGGTCACGAACTCTCGAAACGGAATGTCATAGTAAAATTTGAAATATTGAAACATACACCACTTATGAGCATATTTATCCATTTAATTCACTTTGGTGGTTTTCAACATTTCATGAGCTTATTTTCCTCCTTCTCGATTCTTAAGAGTTATCGCTGTTTTCAATGGAAAGTCAAGAACTCTCGAAACGGAATATCATAATAAAATTTGAAATATTAAAACATACACCACTTATGAGCATATTTATCTATTTAATTCACTTTGGTGGTTTTCAACATTTCATGAGCTTATTTTTTTTCTTCTAGATTCGTAAGAGTTATCGTTGTTATTAATGGAATGTCACGAACTCTCGAAACGGAATGTCATAGTAAAATTTGAAATATTGAAACATACACCACTTATGAGCATATTTATCCATTTAATTCACTTTGGTGGTTTTCAACATTTCATGAGCTTATTTTCCTCCTTCTCGATTCTTATGAGTTATCGTTGTTTTCAATGGAAGGTCACGAACTCTCGAAACAGAATTTCATAATAAAATTTGAAATATTGAAACATACACCACTTATGACCATATTTATCCCCTTAATTCACTTTGGTGGTTTTCAACCTTTCATGAACTTATTTTCCTCCTTCTCGATTCTTATGAGTGATCGTTGTATTCAATGGAAAGTCACGAACTCTCGAAACGGAATGTCACAATAAAATTTGAAATATTGAAACATACACCACTTATGAGCATATTTATCTATTTAATTCACTTTGGTGGTTTTCAACATTTCATGAGCTTATTTTCCTCCTTCTCGATTCTTATGAGTTATCGCTGTTTTCAATGGAAGGTCACGAACTCTCGAAACGGAATGTCATAGTAAAATTTGAAATATTGAAACATACACCACTTATGAGCATATTTATCCATTTAATTCACTTTGGTGGTTTTCAACATTTCATGAGCTTATTTTCCTCCTTCTCGATTCTTATGAGTTATCGCTGTTTTCAATGGAAGGTCACGAACTCTCGAAACAGAATTTCATAATAAAATTTGAAATATTGAAACATACACCACTTATGACCATATTTATCCCCTTAATTCACTTTGGTGGTTTTCAACCTTTCATGAACTTATTTTCCTCCTTCTCGATTCTTATGAGTGATCGTTGTATTCAATGGAAAGTCACGAACTCTCGAAACGGAATGTCACAATAAAATTTGAAATATTGAAACATACACCACTTATGAGCATATTTATCTATTTAATTCACTTTGGTGGTTTTCAACATTTCATGAGCTTATTTTCCTCCTTCTCGATTCTTATGAGTTATCGCTGTTTTCAATGGAAGGTCGAGCACACTCGAGTCGTGAAGTCATAGTAAGTTTTGATATATTGTAGCATACACAGCATAAGAGCATAGTTATCCATTTAATTCACTTTGGTGGTGTGCAACATTTCATGAGCTTATTTTCCTCCTTCTCGATTCTTAAGAGTTATCGCTGTTTTCAATGGAAAGTCAAGAACTCTCGAAACGGAATATCATAATAAAATTTGAAATATTAAAACATACACCACTTATGAGCATATTTATCTATTTAATTCACTTTGGTGGTTTTCAACATTTCATGAGCTTATTTTCCTCCTTCTCGATTCTTATGAGTTATCGCTGTTTTCAATGGAAGGTCACGACCTCTCGAAACGGAATGTCATAATAAAATTTGAAATATTAAAACATACACCACTTATGAGCATATTTCTCTATTTAATTCCCTTTGTTGGTTTTCAACATTTCATGAGCTTATTTTCCTCCTTCTCGATTCTGATGAGTTATCGCTGTTTTCAATGGAAGGTCACGAACTCGAAACAGAATTTCATAATAAAATTTGAAATATTGAAACATACACCACTTATGACCATATTTATCCCCTTAATTCACTTTGGTGGCTTTTCAAGTAACTCATGAACTTATTTTCCTCCTTCTCGATTTCTCCTATGAGGATCGTTGTATTCAATGGAAAGTCACGAACTCTCGAAACGGAATATCATAATAAAATTTGAAATATTAAAACATACACCACTTATGAGCATATTTATCTATTTAATTCACTTTGGTGGTTTTCAACATTTCATGAGCTTATTTTCCTCCTTCTCGATTCTTATGAGTTATCGCTGTTTTCAATGGAAGGTCACGAACTCTCGAAACGGAATGTCATAGTAAAATTTGAAATATTGAAACATACACCACTTATGAGCATATTTATCCATTTAATTCACTTTGGTGGTTTTCAACATTTCATGAGCTTATTTTCCTCCTTCTCGATTCTTATGAGTTATCGCTGTTTTCAATGGAAGGTCACGAACTCTCGAAACAGAATTTCATAATAAAATTTGAAATATTGAAACATACACCACTTATGACCATATTTATCCCCTTAATTCACTTTGGTGGTTTTCAACCTTTCATGAACTTATTTTCCTCCTTCTCGATTCTTATGAGTGATCGTTGTATTCAATGGAAAGTCACGAACTCTCGAAACGGAATCTCACAATAAAATTTGAAATATTGAAACATACACCACTTATGAGCATATTTATCTATTTAATTCACTTTGGTGGTTTTCAACATTTCATGAGCTTATTTTCCTCCTTCTCGATTCTTATGAGTTATCGCTGTTTTCAATGGAAGGTCACGAACTCTCGAAACGGAATGTCATAGTAAAATTTGAAATATTGAAACATACACCACTTATGAGCATATTTATCCATTTAATTCACTTTGGTGGTTTTCAACATTTCATGAGCTTATTTTCCTCCTTCTCGATTCTTAAGAGTTATCGCTGTTTTCAATGGAAAGTCAAGAACTCTCGAAACGGAATATCATAATAAAATTTGAAATATTAAAACATACACCACTTATGAGCATATTTATCTATTTAATTCACTTTGGTGGTTTTCAACATTTCATGAGCTTATTTTCCTCCTTCTCGATTCTTATGAGTTATCGCTGTTTTCAATGGAAGGTCACGAACTCTCGAAACGGAATGTCATAGTAAAATTTGAAATATTGAAACATACACCACTTATGAGCATATTTATCCATTTAATTCACTTTGGTGGTTTTCAACATTTCATGAGCTTATTTTCCTCCTTCTCGATTCTTATGAGTTATCGCTGTTTTCAATGGAAGGTCACGAACTCTCGAAACAGAATTTCATAATAAAATTTGAAATATTGAAACATACACCACTTATGACCATATTTATCCCCTTAATTCACTTTGGTGGTTTTCAACCTTTCATGAACTTATTTTCCTCCTTCTCGATTCTTATGAGTGATCGTTGTATTCAATGGAAAGTCACGAATCCCCGAAACGGAATGTCACAATAAAATTTGAAATATTAGAAACATACACCACTTATGAGCATATTTATCTATTTATCCACTTTGGTGGTTTTCAACATTTCATGAGCTTATTTTCCTCCTTCTCGATTCTTATGAGTTATCGCTGTTTTCAATGGAAGGTCACTAAACTCTCGAAACGGAATGTCATAGTAAAATTTGAAATATTGAAAACATACACCACTTATGAGCATATTTATCCATTTAATTCACTTTGGTGGTTTTCAACATTTCATGAGCTTATTTTCCTCCTTCTCGATTCTTCTTAAGAGTTATCGCTGTTTTCAATGGAAAGTCAAGAACCCCCGAAACGGAATATCATAATAAAATTTGAAATATTAAAACATACAATTCAATTTATGAGCATATTTATTATCTATTTAATTCACTTTGATGGTTTTCAACATTTCATGAGCTTATTTTCCTCCTTCTCGATTCTTATGAGTTATCGCTGTTTTCAATGGAAGGTCACGAACTCTCGAAACGGAATGTCATAGTAAAATTTGAAATATTGAAACATACACCACTTATGAGCATATTTATCCATTTAATTCACTTTGGTGGTTTTCAACATTTCATGAGCTTATTTTCCTCCTTCTCGATTCTTATGAGTTATCGCTGTTTTCAATGGAAGGTCACGAACTCTCGAAACAGAATTTCATAATAAAATTTGAAATATTGAAACATACACCACTTATGACCATATTTATCCCCTTAATTCACTTTTGGTGGTTTTCAACCTTTTCATGAACTTATTTTCCTCCTTCTCTATTCTTAAGGGAGGATCGTTGTATTCCAATGGAAAGTCACCAACTCGAAACGGAATGTCACAATAAAATTTGAAATATTGAAACATACACCACTTATGAGCATATTTATCTATTTAATTCACTTTGGTGGTTTTCAACATTTCATGAGCTTATTTTCCTCCTTCTCGATTCTTATGAGTTATCGCTGTTTTCAATGGAAGGTCACGAACTCTCGAAACGGAATGTCATAGTAAAATTTGAAATATTGAAACATACACCACTTATGAGCATATTTATCCATTTAATTCACTTTGGTGGTTTTCAACATTTCATGAGCTTATTTTCCTCCTTCTCGATTCTTAAGAGTTATCGCTGTTTTCAATGGAAAGTCAAGAACTCTCGAAACGGAATATCATAATAAAATTTGAAATATTAAAACATACACCACTTATGAGCATATTTATCTATTTATTTCTCTTTGTTGATGATCCGCAGTTCATCAGCATCTACACTTCCTCCTCGCATGTCGTGATTTATCGCTGTTTTCAATGGAAGGTCACGAACTCTCGAAACGGAATGTCATAGTAAAATTTGAAATATTGAAACATACACCACTTATGAGCATATTTATCCATTTAATTCACTTTGGTGGTTTTCAACATTTCATGAGCTTATTTTCCCCCTCCTTCGATTCTAATGAGTTATCAGCCGTTTTCAATGGAAAGTCAAGAACTCTCGAAACGGAATATCATAATAAAATTTGAAATATTGAAACATACACCACTTATGAGCATATTTATCTCCCTAATTCACTTTGGTGGTTTTCAACATTTCATGAACTTATTTTCCTGCTTCTCGATTGTTATGAGTTATTGTTGTTTTCAATGGAAGCGTCACGAATCCTCGAAACGGAATGTCATAATAAAATTTGAAATATTGAAACATACACCACATATGAGCATATTTATCCCCTTTAATTCACTTTGGTGGTTTTCAACATTTCATGAACTTATTTTCCTCCTTCTCGATTCTATATGACTCATCGATGTTTTCACGGCGTCACGAACTCTCGAAACGGAATGTCATAATAAAATTTGAAATATTGAAACATACACCACTTACGAGCATATTTATCCCCTTAATTCACTTTCGGGCTGTTTTCAACCTTTCATTTAACTTATTTTCTCTCCTTCTATCTCCTTATGAGTTATCGTTGTATTCAATGGAAAGTCACGAACTCTCGAAACGGAATGTCATAATATAATTTGTAATATTGAAACTTACACGACTTATGAGCATATTTATCCATTTAATTCACTTTGGTGGTTTTCAACATTTCATGAGCTTATTTTCCTCCTTCTCGATTCTTATGAGTGATCGTTGTATTCAATGGAAAGTCACGAACTCTCGAAACGGAATGTCATAATAAAATTTGAAATATTGAAACATACACCACTTATGAGCATATTTATCCCCTTAATTCACTTTGGTGGTTTTCAACCTTTCATGAGCTTATTTTCCTCCTTCTCGATTCTTATGAGTTATCGTTGTATTCAATGGAAGGTCACGAACTCTCGAAACGGAATGTCATAAAATTTGAAATATTAAAACATACACCACTTATGAGCATATTTATCCCCTTAATTCACTTTGGCGGTTTTCAACATTTCATGAACTTATTTTCCTCCTTCTCGATTCATATGAGTCATCGATGTTTTGAATGGAAGGTCACGAAATCTCGAAACGGAATGTCATAATAAAATTTGAAATATTTAAACATACACCACTTATGAGCATATTTATCCCCTTAATTCACTTTGGTGGTTTTCAACATTTCATGAACTTATTTTCCTCCTTCTCAATTCTTAAGAGTTATCGCTGTTTTCAATGGAAAGTCACGAACTCTCGAAACGGAATATCATAATAATATTTGAAATATTAAAACATACACCACTTATGATCATATTTATCTCCCTAATTCACTTTTGTGGTTTTCAACATTTCATGAACTTATTTTCCTCGTTCTCGATTGTTATGAGTTATTGTTGTTTTCAATGGAAGGTCACGAACTCTCGAAACGGAATGTCATAATAAAATATGAAATATTGAAACATACACCACATATGAACATATTTATCCCCTTAATTCACATTGGTGGTTTTCAACATTTCATGAACTTATTTTCCTCCTTCTCGATTCTTATGAGTTATCGCTGTTTTCAATGGAAGGTCACGAACTCTCGAAACGGAATTTCATAATAAAATTTGAAATATTGAAACATACACCACTTATGAGCATATTTATCACCTTAATTCACTTTGGGGGTTTTCAACCTTTCATGAACTTATTTTCCTCCTTCCCGATTCATATGAGTCATCGATGTTTTGAATGGAAGGTTCGAACTCTCGAAACGGAATGTCATAATAAAATTTGAAATATTGAAACATACACCACTTATGAGCATATTTATCCCCTTAATTCACTTTGGTGGTTTTCAACATTTCATGAACTTATTTTCCTCCTTTCTCGATTGCTATGAGTTATTGTTGTTTTCAATGGAAGGTCCCCAACTCTCGAAATGGAATGTCATAATAAAATTTGAAATATTGAAACATACACCACATATGAACATATTTATCCCCTTAATTCACTTTGGTGGTTTTCAACATTTCATGAACTTATTTTTCCTCCTTCTCGATTCTTATGAGTTATCGCTGTTTTCAATGGAAGGTCACGAACTCTCGAAACAGAATTTCATAATAAAATTTGAAATATTGAAACATACACCACTTATGAGCATATTTAACTCTTTAATTCACTTTGGTGGTTTTCAACCTTTCATGAACTTATTTTCCTCCTTCTCGATTCTTATGAGTTATCGTTGTAATTAATGGAAAGTCACGAAATTTCTCGAAACGGAATGTCATCATAATAAAATTTGAAATATAGAAACATACACCACTTATGATATATTTATCCATTTAATTCACTTTGGTGGTTTTCAACATTTCATGAGCTTATTTTCCTCCTTCTCGATTCTTATGAGTTATCGCTGTTTTCAATGGAAGGTCACGAATCCTCGAAACAGAATTTCATAATAAAATTTGAAATATTGGAAACATACACCACTTATGACCATATTTATCCCCTTAATTCACTTTGGTGGTTTTCAACCTTTCATGAACTTATTTTCCTCCTTCTCGATTCTTATGAGTGATCGTTGTATTCAATGGAAAGTCACGAACTCTCGAAACGGAATGTCATAATAAAATTTGAAATATTGAAACATACACCACTTATGAGCATATTTATCCATTTAATTCACTTTGGTGGTTTTCAACATTTCATGAGCTTATTTTCCTCCTTCTCGATTCTTATGAGTTATCGCTGTTTTCAATGGAAGGTCACGAACTCTCGAAACGGAATGTCATAGTAAAATTTGAAATATTGAAACATACACCACTTATGAGCATATTTATCCATTTAATTCACTTTGGTGGTTTTCAACATTTCATGAGCTTATTTTCCTCCTTCTCGATTTTTAAGAGTTATCGCTGTTTTCAATGGAAAGTCAAGAACTCTCGAAACGGAATATCATAATAAAATTTGAAATATTAAAACATACACCAGTTATGAGCATATTTATCTCCCTAATTCACTTTGGTGGTTTTCAACATTTCATGAACTTATTTTCCTCGTTCTCGATTGTTATGAGTTATTGTTGTTTTCAATGGAAGGTCACGAACTCTCGAAACGGAATGTCATAATAAAATTTGAAATATTGAAACATACACCACATATGAGCATATTTATCCCCTTAATTCACTTTGGTGGTTTTCAACATTTCATGAACTTATTTTCCTCCTTCTCGATTCATATGACTCATCGATATGTTTCAATGGAATGGGTCACTAACTCGAAACGGAATGTCATAATAAAATTTGAGCCATTGAAACATACACCACTTATGAGCATATTTATCCCTGCATCTACTTTGGTGGTTTTCAACATTTCATGAACTTATTTTCCTCGTTCTCGATTGTTATGAGTTATTGTTGTTTTCAATGGAAGGTCACGAACTCTCGAAACGGAATGTCATAATAAAATTTGAAATATTGAAACATACACCACATATGAACATATTTATCCCCTTAATTCACTTTGGTGGTTTTCAACATTTCATGAACTTATTTTCCTCGTTCTCGATTGTTATGAGTTATTGTTGTTTTCAATGGAATGTCACGAACTCTCGAAACGGAATGTCATAATAAAATTTGAAATATTGAAACATACACCACTTATTAGCATATATATCCCCTTAATTCACTTTGATGGTTTTCAACATTTCATGAACTTATTTTCCTCATTCTCGATTGTTATGAGTTATTGTTGTTTTCAATGGAAGGTCACGAACTCTCGAAACGGAATGTCATAATAAAATTTGAAATATTGAAACATACACCACATATGAACATATTTATCCCCTTAATCCAATTTGGTGGTGTTCAACATTTCATGAACTTATTTTCTTCCTTCTCGATTCTTATGAGGTATCGCTAATTTCAATAGAAGGTCACAAACTCTCGAAACGGAATGTCATAATAAAATTTGAAATATTGAAACATACACCACTTCTGAGTATATTTTTCCCCTTAATTCACTTTGGTGGTTTTCAACATTTCATGAACTTATTTTCCTCCTTCTCGATTCTTATGAGTTATCGCTGTTTTCAATGGAATGTCACGAACTCTCAAAACGGAATGTCATAATAAAATTTGAAATATTGAAACATACACCACTTATGAGCATATTTATTCATTTAATTCACTTTGATGGTTTTCAACATTTCATGAGCTTATTTTCCTCCTTCTCGATTATTAAGAGTTATCGCTGTTTTCAATGGAAAGTCACGAACTCTCGAAACGGAATATCATAATAAAATTTGAAATATTAAAACATACACCACTTATGAGCATATTTATCTCCTAAATTCATTTTGGTGGTTTTCAACATTTCATGAACTTATTTTCCTCGTTCTCGATTGTTATGAGTTATTGTTGTTTTCAATAGAAGGTCACGAACTCTCGAAACGGAATGTCATAATAAAATTTGAAATATTGAAAGATACACCACATATGAGCATATTTATCCCCTTAATTCACTTTGGTGGTTTTCAACATTTCATGAACTTATTTTCCTCCTTCTCGATTCATATGACTCATCGATGTTTTGAATGGAAGGTCACGAACTCTCCCAACGCAATGTCATAATAAAATTTGAAATATTAAAACATACACCACTTATGAGCATATTTATTCCCTTAATTCACTTTGGTAGTTTTCAACATTTCATGAACTTATTTTCCTTATTCTCGATTGTTATGAGTTATTGTTGTTTTCAATGGAAGGTCACGAACTCTAGATCGGAAAAGTCATATTAAGGTTTAAAATATAGATACCTATGGCACATGTGACCATATTTATCACCTTAATTAACTTCGGTGGTTTTCAACATTTCATGAACTTATTTTCCTCGTTCTCGATTGTTATGAGTTATTGTTGTTTTCAATGGAAGTTCACGAACTCTCGAAACGGAATGTCATAATAAAATTTGAAATATTGAAACATACACCACTTATGAGCATATTTATCCCCTTAATTCACTTTGGTGGTTTTCAATATTTCCTGAACTTATTTTCCTCATTCTCGATTGTTATGAGTTATTGTTGTTTTCAATGGAAGGTCACGAACTCGAAACGGAATGTCATACGTCAAAATTTTTTGAAATATTGAAACATACACTTACATATGAACATATTTATCCCCTTAATCCACTTTGGTGGTTTTCAACATTTCATGAACTTATTTTCTCCTTCGCGATTCTTATGAGGTATCGCTAATTTCAATAGAAGGTCTACGTAACTCTCGAAACGGAATGTCATAATAAAATTTGAAATATTGAAACATACACCACTTATGAGTATATTTATCCCCTTAATTCACTTTGGTGGTTTTCAACATTTCATGAACTTTCTATTTTCCTCCTTCTCTGGATTCTTATGAGTTATCGTCGTTTTCAATGAAAGGTCACGAACTCGAAACGGAAATGTCATAGTAAAATTTGAAATATTGAAGTATACACCACTTATGAGCATATTTATCCCCTTAATTCACTTTGGTGGTTTTCAACATTTCACAGAACTTATTTTCCTTGTTCTCGATTGTTATGAGTTATTGTTGTTTTCAACTTTTTAAGGTCACGAACTCTCGAAACGGAATGCTCATAATAATCTTTGAAATATTGAAACATACACCACATATGAGCATATTGATCCCCCTTTAATTCACTTTTGGTGGTTTTCAACATTTCATGAACTTATTTTTCCTCCTTTCTCGATTCTTATGATATATCGCTGTTTTCAATGGAAGGTCACGTAACTCTCGAAACGGAATTTCATAATAAAATTTAAAATATTGAAACATACACCACTTATGAGCATATTTATCACCTTAATTCACTTTGGTGGTTTTCAACCTTTCATGAACTTATTTTCCTCCTTCTCGATTCATATGAGTCATCGATGTTTTGAACGGAAGGTCACTAATCCCCGAAACGGAATGTCATAATAAAATTTGAAATATTGAAACATACACCACTTATGAGCATATTTATCCCCTTAATTCACTTTGGTGGTTTTCAATATTTCCTGAACTTATTTTCCTCATTCTCGATTGTTATGAGTTATTGTTGTTTTCTTAATGGAAGGTCACGAACTTTCGAAACGGAATGTCATAATAAAATTTGAAATATTGAAACATACACCACATATGAACATATTTATCCCCTTAATCCACTTTGGTGGTTTTCAACATTTCATGAACTTATTTTCTTCCTCTCGATTCTTATGAGGTATCGCTAATTTCAATAGAAGGTCACGAACTCTCGAAACGGAATGTCATTATAAAATTTGAAATATTGAAACATACACCACTTATGAGTATATTTATCCCCTTAATTCACTTTTGGTGGTTTTCAACATTTCATGAACTTATTTTCCTCCTTCTCGATTCTTATGGAGTTATCGCTGTTTTCAATGAAAGGTCACAAACTCTCGGAATGGAATGTCATAGTAAAATTTGAAATATTGAAACATACACCACTTATGAGCATATTTATCCCTTAATTCAATTTGGTGGTTTTTCAACATTTCATGAACTTATTTTCCTTGTTCTCGATTGTTATGAGTTATTGTTGTTTTCAACGAAAGGTCACGAACTCTCGAAACGGAATGTCATAATAATCTTTGAAATATTGAAACATACAATTCACATATGAGCATATTTATCCCCTTAATTCACTTTGGTGGTTTTCAACATTTCTTGAACTTATTTTCCTCCTTCTCGATTCTTATGAGTTATCGCTGTTTTCAATGGAAGGTCACGAACTCTCGAAAACTAGAATTTCATAATAAAATTTGAAATATTGAAACATACACCACTTATGAGCATATTTATCACCTTAATTCACTTTGGTGGTTTTCAACATTTCATGAACTTATTTTCCTCCTTCTCGATTCATATGAGTCAGTCGATGCTTTGAATGGAAGGTCACGAACTCTAAACGGAATGTCATAATAAAATTTGAAATATTGAAACATACACCACTTATGAGCATATTTATCCCCTTAATTCACTTTGGTGTTTTTTCAACATTTTGCGAACTTATTTTCTTCCTTCTCGATTGTTATGAGTTATTGAGCCGTTTTCACGGAAGGTCACGAACTCTCGAAACGGAATGTCATAATAAAATTTGAAATATTGAAACATGTACACCACATATAAACATATTTATCCCCTTAATCTACTTTGGTGGTTTTCAACATTTCATGAACTTATTTTCCTCCTTCTCGATTCTTATGAGTTATCGCTGTTTTCAATGGAAGGTCACTAACTCTCGAAAACAGAATTTCATAATAAAATTTGAAATATTGAAACATACACCACTCTCTATGAGCATATTTATCCCCTTTAATTCACTTTGGTGGTTTTCAACATTTCATGAACTTATTTTTCCTCCTTCTCGATTCATATGACTCATCGATGTTTTGAATGGAAGGTCACCAACTCGAAACGGAATGTCATAATAAAATTTGAAATATTAAAACATACACCACTTATGAGCATATTTATTCCCTTAATTCACTTTGGTAGTTTTCAACATTTCATGAACTTATTTTCCTTATTCTCGAATAGCATGAGCTATTGTTGTTTCTAATGGAAGGTCACTAACTCTCGAAACGGAATGTCATAATAAAATTTGAAATATTGAAACATACACCACATATGAACATATTTATCCCCTTAATTCACTTCTCGGTGGTTTTCAACATTTCATGAACTTATTTTCCTCGCTTCTATCAAGATTCTTATGAGTTATTGTTGCTTTTCAATGGAAGTTCACGAACTAACTCGAAACGGAATGTCATAATAAAATTTGAAATATTGAAACATACACCACTTATGAGCATATTTATCCCCTTAATTCACTTTGGTGGTTTTCAACTATTTCATGAACTTATTTTCTTCTCCTCATTCTCGATTGTTATGAGTTATGGCTGTTGTTTTCAATGGAAGGGTCACGAACTTCCTCGAAACGGAATGTCATAATAAAATTTGAAATATTGAAACATACACCACATATGAACATATTGTATCCCCTTAATCCACTTTGGTGGTTTTCAACATTTCATGAACTTATTTTCTTCCTTCTCCATTCTCCCATGTAGGTATCGCTTAATTTCTAATAGAAGGTCACGAACTCGAAACGGAATGTCATAATAAAATTTGAAATATTGAAACATACACCACTTATGAGTATATTTATCCCCTTAATTCACTTTGGTGGTTTTCAACATTTTCATGAACTTTATTTTTCCTCCTTCTCGATTCTTATGAGTTATCGCTCGTTTTCAATGAAAGGTCACTGAATCTCTCGAAACGGAATGTCATAGTAAAAATTTGAAATATTGAAACATACACCACTTATGAGCATATTTATCCCCTTAATTCACTTTGGTGGTTTTCAACATTTCATGAACTTATTTTCCTGCTTCTCGATTGTTATGAGTTAGTCGTTGTCGTTTTCAACTGGAAGGTCACGAACTCTCGAAACGGAATGTCATAATAATCTTTGAAATATTGGAAACATACACCACATATGTGAGCATATTGATCCCCTTAATTCACTTTGGTGGTTTTCAACATTTCATGAACTTATTTTCCTCCTTCTCGATTCTTATGATATATCGCTGTTTTCAATGGAAGGTCACGAACTCTCGAAACGGAATTTCATAATAAAATTTAAAATATTGAAACATACACCAATACTCTATGAGCATATTTTGATCACCTTAATTCACTATGGTGGTTTTCAACCTTTCATGAACTTATTATTTTCCTCCTTCTCGATTCTTATACGAGTCATCGATGTTTTTAACTGGAAGGTCACGAACAACTCTCGAAACGGAATGCTCATAATAAAATTTGAAATATTGAAACATACACCACTTATGAGCATATTTATCCCCTTAATCTCACTTTGGTGGTTTTCAATATTTCCTGAACTTATTTTCCTCATTCTTGATTGTTATGAGTTATTGCTTGTTTTCAATGGAAGGTCACGAACTTCTCGAAACGGAATGTCATAATAAAATTTGAAATATTGAAAACATACACCACATATGAACATATTTATCCCCTTAATCCACTTTGGTGGTTTTCAACATTTCATGAACTTATTTTTCTTCCTTCTGATTCTTATGAGGTATCTGTAATTTCAATAGAAGGTCACGAACTCGAAACGGAATGTCATTATAAAATTTGAAATATTGAAACATACACCACTTATGAGTATATTTATCCCTTTAATTCACTTTGGTGGTTTTCAACATTTCATGAACTTATTTTCCTCCTTCTCGATTCTTATGAGTTATTGCTGTTTTCAATGAAAGGTCACAAAACTCTCGGAATGGAAATGTCATAGTAAAATTTGAAATATTGAAACATACACCACTTATGAGCATATTTATCCCCTTAATTCAATTTTGGTGGTTTTCAACATTTCATTGAACTTATTTTTCCTTGATTCTCGAAGTTGTTATGAGTTATTGTTGCTTTTCAACGGAAAAGGGTCACGAACTCTCGAAACAGGAATGTCATAATAATCTCTTTGAAATATTGAAACATACACCACATATGAGCATATTTATCCCCTTAATTCACTTTTGGTGGTTTTCAACATTTCATGAACTTATTTTCACTCCTTCTCGATTCTTATGAGTTATCGCTGTTTTCAATGGAAAGGTCACGAACTCTCGAAAGCGGAATTTCATAATACAAATTTGGAAATATTGAAACATACACACCACTTATGAAAGGCATATTTATCACCTTAATTCACTTTGGTGGTTTTCAACATTTCATGAACTTATATTTTCCTCCTTCTCGATTCATATGAGTCATCGATGTTTTGAATGGAAGGTCACGAACTCTCGAAACGGAATGTCATAATAAAATTTGAAATATTGAAACATACACCACTCACTATGAGCATATTTATCCCCTTAATTCACTTTGGTGTTTTTCAACATTTCATGAAGCTTATTTTAAACCTTCTTCTCGATTGTTATGAGTTATTGTTGTTTTCAATGGGCGAAGGATCACGAACTCTCTAAACGGAATATGTCATAATAAAATTTGAAATATTGAAACATACACCACATATGAACATATGTTATCCCCTTAATTCACTTTGGTGGTTTTCAATATTTCATGAACTTATTTTCACTCCTTCTTCTCGATTCTTATGAGTTATCGCTGTTTTCAATGGAAAGGTCACGAACTCTCAGAAACAGAAATTTCATAATAAAATTTGAAATATTGAAACATACACCACTTTATGAGCATATTTATCCCCTTAATTCACTTTTGGTGGTTTTCAACATTTCAAAACTGAACTTATTTTCCTCCTTCTCGATTCTTATAGAGTTATCGTTGTATTCATATGGAAAGTCACGAACTCTCGAAACGGAATGTCCATAATAAAATTTGAAATATTGAAACATACACCACTTTATGAGTATATTTATCCATTTAAGTCTTCACTTTGGTGGTTTTCAACATTTCATGAGCTTATTTTTCCTCACTCTTTCTCGATTCTTACGAGTTATCGCTGTTGTTTTCAATGGAAGGTCACGAATCCTCGAAACTTGGAATGTCATAGTAAAATTTGAAATATTGAAACATACACCATACTTATGAGCATATTTATCCCCTTACCACTTATGAGCATATTTATCCCCTTTAATTCACTTCTTGAGCATATTTATCCCACATGAAGGAGGAAGGAAGAGAAGTTATTGTGGTTCTTTGGTTCAATATTTCCTGAACTTATTTTCCTCATTCTCGATTCATATGAGTCATCGATGTTTTGAATGGAAGGTCACGAATTCTCGAAATGGAATGTCATAATAAAATTTGAAATATTGAAACATACACCACTTATGAGCATATTTATCCCCTTAATTCACTTTGGTGGTTTTCAATATTTCCTGAACTTATTTTCCTCATTCTCGATTGTTATGAGTTATTGTTGTTTTTAATGGAAGGTCACGAACTCTCGAAACGGAATGTCATAATAAAATTTGAAATATTGAAACATACACCACATATGAACATATTTATCCCCTTAATTCACTTTGGTGGTTTTCAACATTTCATGAACTTATTTTCCTCCTTCTCGATTCTTATGAGTTATCGCTGTTTTCAATGGAAGGTCACGAACTCTCGAAACAGAATTTCATAATAAAATTTGAAATATTGAAACATACACCACTTATGAGCATATTTATCCCCTTAATTCACTTTGGTGGTTTTCAACATTTCATGAACTTATTTTCCTCCTTCTCGATTCTTATGAGTTATCGTTGTATTCAATGGAAAGTCACGAACTCTCGAAACGGAATGTCATAATAAAATTTGAAATATTGAAACATACACCACTTATGAGTATATTTATCCATTTAATTCACTTTGGTGGTTTTCAACATTTCATGAGCTTATTTTCCTCCTTCTCGATTCTTATGAGTTATCGCTGTTTTCAATGGAAGGTCACGAACTCTCGAAACGGAATGTCATAGTAAAATTTGAAATATTGAAACATACACCACTTATGAGCATATTTATCCCCTTAATTCACTTTGGTGGTTTTCAATATTTCCTGAACTTATTTTCCTCATTCTCGATTCATATGAGTCATCGATGTTTTGAATGGAAGGTCACGAATTCTCGAAATGGAATGTCATAATAAAATTTGAAATATTGAAACATACACCACTTATGAGCATATTTATCCCCTTAATTCACTTTGGTGGTTTTCAATATTTCCTGAACTTATTTTCCTCATTCTCGATTGTTATGAGTTATTGTTGTTTTCAATGGAAGGTCACGAACTCTCGAAACGGAATGTCATAATAAAATTTGAAATATTGAAACATACACCACATATGAACATATTTATCCCCTTAATCCACTTTGGTGGTTTTCAACATTTCATGAACTTATTTTCTTCCTTCTCGATTCTTATGAGGTATCGCTAATTTCAATAGAAGGTCACGAACTCTCGAAACGGAATGTCATTATAAAATTTGAAATATTGAAACATACACCACTTATGAGTATATTTATCCCCTTAATTCACTTTGGTGGTTTTCAACATTTCATGAACTTATTTTCCTCCTTCTCGATTCTTATGAGTTATCGCTGTTTTCAATGAAAGGTCACAAACTCTCGGAATGGAATGTCATAGTAAAATTTGAAATATTGAAACATACACCACTTATGAGCATATTTATCCCCTTAATTCAATTTGGTGGTTTTCAACATTTCATGAACTTATTTTCCTTGTTCTCGATTGTTATGAGTTATTGTTGTTTTCAACGAAAGGTCACGAACTCTCGAAACGGAATGTCATAATAATCTTTGAAATATTGAAACATACACCACATATGAGCATATTTATCCCCTTAATTCACTTTGGTGGTTTTCAACATTTCATGAACTTATTTTCCTCCTTCTCGATTCTTATGAGTTATCGCTGTTTTCAATGGAAGGTCACGAACTCTCGAAACGGAATGTCATAATAAAATTTGAAATATTGAAACATACACCACTTATGAGCATATTTATCCCCTTAATTCACTTTGGTGTTTTTCAACATTTCATGAACTTATTTTCCTTCTTCTCGATTGTTATGAGTTATTGTTGTTTTCAATGGAAGGTCACGAACTCTCGAAACGGAATGTCATAATAAAATTTGAAATATTGAAACATACACCACATATGAACATATTTATCCCCTTAATTCACTTTGGTGGTTTTCAACATTTCATGAACTTATTTTCCTCCTTCTCGATTCTTATGAGTTATCGCTATTTTCAATGGAAGGTCACGAACTCTCGAAACAGAATTTCATAATAAAATTTGAAATATTGAAACATACACCACTTATGAGCATATTTATCCCCTTAATTCACTTTGGTGGTTTTCAACATTTCATGAACTTATTTTCCTCCTTCTCGATTCTTATGAGTTATCGTTGTATTCAATGGAAAGTCAAGAACTCTCGAAACGGAATGTCATAATAAAATTTGAAATATTGAAACATACACCACTTATGAGTATATTTATCCATTTAATTCACTTTGGTGGTTTTCAACATTTCATGAGCTTATTTTCCTCCTTCTCGATTCTTATGAGTTATCGATGTTTTGAATTGAAGGTCACGAATTCTCGAAATGGAATGTCATAATAAAATTTGAAATATTGAAACATACACCACTTATGAGCATATTTATCCCCTTAATTCACTTTGGTGGTTTTCAATATTTCCTGAACTTATTTTCCTCATTCTCGATTCATATGAGTCATCGATGTTTTGAATGGAAGGTCACGAATTCTCGAAATGGAATGTCATAATAAAATTTGAAATATTGAAACATACACCACTTATGAGCATATTTATCCCCTTAATTCACTTTGGTGGTTTTCAATATTTCCTGAACTTATTTTCCTCATTCTCGATTGTTATGAGTTATTGTTGTTTTCAATGGAAGGTCACGAACTCTCGAAACGGAATGTCATAATAAAATTTGAAATATTGAAACATACACCACATATGAACATATTTATCCCCTTAATCCACTTTGGTGGTTTTCAACATTTCATGAACTTATTTTCTTCCTTCTCGATTCTTATGAGTTATCGCTGTTTTCAATGAAAGGTCACGAACTCTCGAAACGGAATGTCATAGTAAAATTTGAAATATTGAAACATACACCACTTATGAGCATATTTATCCCCTTAATTCACTTTGGTGGTTTTCAACATTTCATGAACTTATTTTCCTCCTTCTCGATTCTTATGATATATCGCTGTTTTCAATGGAAGGTCACGAACTCTCGAAACGGAATTTCATAATAAAATTTGAAATATTGAAACATACACCACTTATGAGCATATTTATCACCTTAATTCACTTTGGTGGTTTTCAACATTTCATGAACTTATTTTCCTCCTTCTCGATTCATATGAGTCATCGATGTTTTGAATGGAAGGTCACGAACTCTCGAAACGGAATGTCATAATAAAATTTGAAATATTGAAACATACACCACTTATGAGCATATTTATCCCCTTAATTCACTTTGGTGGTTTTCAACATTTCATGAACTTATTTTCCTCCTTCTCGATTGTTATGAGTTATTGTTGTTTTCAATGGAAGGTCACGAACTCTCGAAACGGAATGTCATAATAAAATTTGAAATATTGAAACATACACCACATATGAACATATTTATCCCCTTAATTCACTTTGGTGGTTTTCAACATTTCATGAACTTATTTTCCTCCTTCTCGATTCTTATGAGTTATCGCTGTTTTCAATGGAAGGTCACGAACTCTCGAAACGGAATTTCATAATAAAATTTGAAATATTGAAACATACACCACTTATGAGCATATTTATCCCCTTAATTCACTTTGGTGGTTTTCAACATTTCATGAACTTATTTTCCTCCTTCTCGATTCTTATGAGTTATCGCTGTTTTCAATGGAAGGTCACGAACTCTCGAAACAGAATGTCATAATAAAATTTGAAATATTGAAACATACACCACTTATGAGTATATTTATCCATTTAATTCACTTTGGTGGTTTTCAACATTTCATGAGCTTATTTTCCTCCTTCTCGATTCTTATGAGTTATCGATGTTTTGAATGGAAGGTCACGAATTCTCGAAATGGAATGTCATAATAAAATTTGAAATATTGAAACATACACCACTTATGAGCATATTTATCCCCTTAATTCACTTTGGTGGTTTTCAATATTTCCTGAACTTATTTTCCTCATTCTCGATTGTTATGAGTTATTGTTGTTTTCAATGGAATGTCACGAACTCTCGAAACGGAATGTCATAATAAAATTTGAAATATTGAAACATACACCACTTATGAGCATATTTATCTCCTTAATTCACTTTAGTGGTTTTCAATATTTCATGAACTTATTTTTCTCATTCTCGATTGTTATGAGTTATTTTTGTTTTCAATGGAAGGTCACGAACTCTCGAAACGGAATGTCATAATAAAATTTGAAATATTGAAACATACACCACATATGAACATATTTATCCCCTTAATCCACTTTGGTGGTTTTCAACATTTCATGAACTTATTTTCCTCCTTCTCGATTCTTATGAGTTATCGCTGTTTTCAATGGAAGGTCACGAACTCTCGGAACGGAATGTCATAGTAAAATTTGAAATATTGAAACATACACCACTTATGAGCATATTTATCCCCTTAATTCACTTTGGCGGTTTTCAACATTTCATGAACTTATTTTCCTCCTTCTAGATTCATATGAGTCATTGATGTTTTGAATGGAAGGTCACGAACTCAAGAAACGGAATTTCATAATAAAATTTAAAATATTGAAACATACACCACTTATGAGCATATTTATCACCTTAATTCACTTTGGTGGTTTTCAACCTTTCATGAACTTATTTTCCTCCTTCTCGATTCATATGAGTCATCGATGTTTTGAATGGAAGGTCACGAACTCTCGAAACGGAATGTCATAATAAAATTTGAAATATTGAAACATACACCACTTATGAGTATATTTATCCATTTAATTCACTTTGGTGGTTTTCAACATTTCATGACCTTATTTTCCTCCTTCTCGATTCTTATGAGTTATCGCTATTTTCAATGGAAGGTCACGAACTCTCGAAACGGAATGTCATAGTAAAATTTGAAATATTGAAACATACACCACTTATGAGCATATTTATCCCCTTAATTCACTTTGGTGGTTTTCAATATTTCCTGAACTTATTTTCCTCATTCTCGATTCATATGAGTCATCGATGTTTTGAATGGAAGGTCACGAATTCTCGAAATGGAATGTCATAATAAAATTTGAAATATTGAAACATACACCACTTATGAGCATATTTATCCCCTTAATTCACTTTGGTGGTTTTCAATATTTCCTGAACTTATTTTCCTCATTCTCGATTCATATGAGTCATCGATGTTTTGAATGAAAGGTCACGAATTCTCGAAATGGAATGTCATAATAAAATTTGAAATATTGAAACATACACCACTTATGAGCATATTTATCCCCTTAATTCATTTTGGTGGTTTTCAATATTTCCTGAACTTATTTTCCTCATTCTCGATTGTTATGAGTTATTGTTGTTTTCAATGGAAGGTCACGAACTCTCGAAACGGAATGTCATAATAAAATTTGAAATATTGAAACATACACCACATATGAACATATTTATCCCCTTAATCCACTTTGGTGGTTTTCAACATTTCATGAACTTATTTTCTTCCTTCTCGATTCTTATGAGTTATCGCTGTTTTCAATGAAAGGTCACGAACTCTCCAAACGGAATGTCATAGTAAAATTTGAAATATTGAAACATACACCACTTATGAGCATATTTATCCCCTTAATTCACTTTGGTGGTTTTCAACATTTCATGAACTTATTTTCCTCCTTCTCGATTCTTATGATATATCGCTATTTTCAATGGAAGGTCACGAACTCAAGAAACGGAATTTCATAATAAAATTTAAAATATTGAAACATACACCACTTATGAGCATATTTATCACCTTAATTCACTTTGGTGGTTTTCAACCTTTCATGAACTTATTTTCCTCCTTCTCGATTCATATGAGTCATCGATGTTTTGAATGGAAGGTCACGAACTCTCGAAACGGAATGTCATAATAAAATTTGAAATATTGAAACATACACCACTTATGAGTATATTTATCCATTTAATTCACTTTGGTGGTTTTCAACATTTCATGACCTTATTTTCCTCCTTCTCGATTCTTATGAGTTATCGCTGTTTTCAATGGAAGGTCACGAACTCTCGAAACGGAATGTCATAGTAAAATTTGAAATATTGAAACATACACCACTTATGAGCATATTTATCCCCTTAATTCACTTTGGTGGTTTTCAATATTTCCTGAACTTATTTTCCTCATTCTCGATTCATATGAGTCATCGATGTTTTGAATGGAAGGTCACGAATTCTCGAAATGGAATGTCATAATAAAATTTGAAATATTGAAACATACACCACTTATGAGCATATTTATCCCCTTAATTCACTTTGGTGGTTTTCAATATTTCCTGAACTTATTTTCCTCATTCTCGATTCATATGAGTCATCGATGTTTTGAATGGAAGGTCACGAATTCTCGAAATGGAATGTCATAATAAAATTTGAAATATTGAAACATACACCACTTATGAGCATATTTATCCCCTTAATTCATTTTGGTGGTTTTCAATATTTCCTGAACTTATTTTCCTCATTCTCGATTGTTATGAGTTATTGTTGTTTTCAATGGAAGGTCACGAACTCTCGAAACGGAATGTCATAATAAAATTTGAAATATTGAAACATACACCACATATGAACATATTTATCCCCTTAATCCACTTTGGTGGTTTTCAACATTTCATGAACTTATTTTCTTCCTTCTCGATTCTTATGAGTTATCGCTGTTTTCAATGAAAGGTCACGAACTCTCGAAACGGAATGTCATAGTAAAATTTGAAATATTGAAACATACACCACTTATGAGCATATTTATCCCCTTAATTCACTTTGGTGGTTTTCAACATTTCATGAACTTATTTTCCTCCTTCTCGATTCTTATGATATATCGCTGTTTTCAATGGAAGGTCACGAACTCAAGAAACGGAATTTCATAATAAAATTTAAAATATTGAAACATACACCACTTATGAGCATATTTATCACCTTAATTCACTTTGGTGGTTTTCAACCTTTCATGAACTTATTTTCCTCCTTCTCGATTCATATGAGTCATCGATGTTTTGAATGGAAGGTCACGAACTCTCGAAACGGAATGTCATAATAAAATTTGAAATATTGAAACATACACCACTTATGAGTATATTTATCCATTTAATTCACTTTGGTGGTTTTCAACATTTCATGAGCTTATTTTCCTCCTTCTCGATTCTTATGAGTTATCGCTGTTTTCAATGGAAGGTCACGAACTCTCGAAACAGAATTTCATAATAAAATTTGAAATATTGAAACATACACCACTTATGAGCATATTTATCCCCTTAATTCACTTTGGTGGTTTTCAACATTTCATGAGCTTATTTTCCTCCTTCTCGATTCTTATGAGTTATCGCTGTTTTCAATGGAAGGTCACGAACTCTCGAAACAGAATTTCATAATAAAATTTGAAATATTGAAACATACACCACTTATGAGCATATTTATCCCCTGAATTCACTTTGGTGGTTTTCAACATTTCATGAACTTATTTTCCTCCTTCTCGATTCTTATGAGTTATCGTTGTATTCAATGGAAAGTCACGAACTCTCGAAACGGAATGTCATAATAAAATTTGAAATATTGAAACATACACCACTTATGAGTATATTTATCCATTTAATTCACTTTGGTGGTTTTCAACATTTCATGAGCTTATTTTCCTCCTTCTCGATTCTTATGAGTTATCGCTATTTTCAATGGAAGGTCACGAACTCTCGAAACGGAATGTCATAGTAAAATTTGAAATATTGAAACATACACCACTTATGACCATATTTATCCCCTTAATTCACTTTGGTGGTTTTCAATATTTCCTGAACTTATTTTCCTCATTCTCGATTCATATGAGTCATCGATGTTTTGAATGGAAGGTCACGAATTCTCGAAATGGAATGTCATAATAAAATTTGAAATATTGAAACATACACCACTTATGAGCATATTTATCCCCTTAATTCACTTTGGTGGTTTTCAATATTTCCTGAACTTATTTTCCTCATTCTCGATTGTTATGAGTTATTGTTGTTTTCAATAGAAGGTCACGAACTCTCGAAACGGAATGTCATAATAAAATTTGAAATATTGAAACATACACCACATATGAACATATTTATCCCCTTAATCCACTTTGGTGGTTTTCAACATTTCATGAACTTATTTTCTTCCTTCTCGATTCTTATGAGTTATCGCGGTTTTCAATGAAAGGTCACGAACTCTCGGAACGGAATGTCATAGTAAAATTTGAAATATTGAAACATACACCACTTATGAGCATATTTATCCCCTTAATTCACTTTGGTGGTTTTCAACATTTCATGAACTTATTTTCCTCTTTCTCGATTCTTATGATATATCGCTGTTTTCAATGGAAGGTCACGAACTCAAGAAACGGAATTTCATAATAAAATTTAAAATATTGAAACATACACCACTTATGAGCATATTTATCACCTTAATTCACTTTGGTGGTTTTCAACCTTTCATGAACTTATTTTCCTCCTTCTCGATTCATATGAGTCATCGATGTTTTGAATGGAAGGTCACGAACTCTCGAAACGGAATGTCATAATAAAATTTGAAATATTGAAACATACACCACTTATGAGCATATTTATCCCCTTAATTCACTTTGGTGGTTTTCAATATTTCCTGAACTTATTTTCCTCATTCTCGATTGTTATGAGTTATTGTTGTTTTCAATGGAAGGTCACGAACTCTCGAAACGGAATATCATAATAAAATTTGAAATATTGAAACATACACCACATATGACCATATTTATCCCCTTAATCCACTTTGGTGGTTTTCAACATTTCATGAACTTATTTTCTTCGTTCTCGATTCTTATGAGGTATCGCTAATTTCAATAGAAGGTCACGAACTCTCGAAACGGAATGTCATAATAAAATTTGAAATATTGAAACATACACCACTTATGAGTATATTTATCCCCTTAATTCACTTTGGTGGTTTTCAACATTTCATGAACTTATTTTCCTCCTCGATTCTTATGAGTTATCGCTGTTTTCAATGAAAGGTCACGAACTCTCGGAACGGAATGTCATAGTAAAATTTGAAATATTGAAACATACACCACTTATGAGCATATTTATCCCCTTAATTCACTTTGGTGGTTTTCAACATTTCATGAACTTATTTTCCTTGTTCTCGATTGTTATGAGTTATTGTTGTTTTCAACGGAAGGTCACGAACTCTCGAAACGGAATGTCATAATAATCTTTGAAATATTGAAACATACACCACATATGAGCATATTTATCCCCTTAATTCACTTTGGTGGTTATCAACATTTCATGAACTTATTTTCCTCCTTCTCGATTCTTATGAGTTATCGCTGTTTTCAATGGAAGGTCACGAACTCTCGAAACGGAATTTCATAATAAAATTTGAAATATTGAAACATACACCACTTATGAGCATATTTATCACCTTAATTCACTTTGGTGGTTTTCAACATTTCATGAACTTATTTTCCTCCTTCTCGATTCATAGGAGTCATCGATGTTTTGAATGGAAGGTCACGAACTCTCGAAACGGAATGTCATAATAAAATTTGAAATATTGAAACATACACCACTTATGAGCATATTTATCCCCTTAATTCACTTTGGTGTTTTTCAACATTTCATGAACTTATTTTCCTCCTTCTCGATTGTTATGAGTTATTGTTGTTTTCAATGGAAGGTCACGAACTCTCGAAACGGAATGTCATAATAAAATTTGAAATATTGAAACATACACCACATATGAACATATTTATCCCCATAATTCACTTTGGTGGTTTTCAACATTTCATGAACTTATTTTCCTCCTTCTCGATTCTTATGAGTTATCGCTGTTTTCAATGGAAGGTCACGAACTCTCGAAACAGAATTTCATAATAAAATTTGAAATATTGAAACATACACCACTTATGAGCATATTTATCCCCTTAATTCACTTTGGTGGTTTTCAACCTTTCATGAACTTATTTTCCTCCTTCTCGATTCTTATGAGTTATCGTTGTATTCAATGGAAAGTCACGAACTCTCGAAACGGAATGTCATAATAAAATTTGAAATATTGAAACATACACCACTTATGAGCATATTTATCCATTTAATTCACTTTGGTTGTTTTCAACATTTCATGAGCTTATTTTCCTCCTTCTCGATTCTTATGAGTTATCGCTGTTTTCAATGGAAGGTCACGAACTCTCGAAACGGAATGTCGTAGTAAAATTTGAAAGATTGAAACATACACCCACTTATGAGCATATTTATCCCCTTAATTCACTTTGGTGGTTTTCAACATTTCATGAACTTATTTTCCTTGTTCTCGATTGTTATGAGTTATTGTTGGTTTCAACGGAAGGTCACGAACTCTCGAAACGGAATGTGATGAGGACATCACCTTGGAGCTGAAAGGAGATGACGCTGAATCTGTGGAGAACCCAATTCCATACATTCCAGCCGGCCCTATTACACGCCAAAGGGCTAAAGCATTGAGGCATAAGTTCAATGGATATGTAGCAGCTGCATTGGAGCAAGAAGTAACTCCACCAAAGCCGACTTTGCACCAGCTTCTCAACGGACACCACGGAGGAGGCTTCAGAACCAAGCTGAACCAAGCTTCAGCATCTGACCTGGAGGACTTCAATTACATCACTCTTACTCCAGGAAAGCACAATGACATGTCCGTTGCATCACCAGAAACCGCCAGCTCTCTTTTCGACTCAAATGAGGCTACACGGCCTTCTCCTTCGAGCTGCGTTTCTGTTCAGGCCCCATGGCCACTTCTCAGCATCAAGACACGTGAGTCTAGTGTCTTCACTGTCATCATATAGTGAAGACACACAAAGACGTGCTAAGGCATTGTACTCTTTTTCCTTACCATCAGTTTTGTCCCAAGGGGTATGGGTTTTATGAGGAAGGTTTTAACGAGGCAACACCCTTAGTGCGCATTTTGGACTTGTTCTCGGTCTACTACATCTTTCACAAGTCCAAGAACACTTCAAGAGCTGAGCGCCAAGAGCAAAGACTAACGAGAGACAAGTTGTTCTGTTTTAGCTCAAACTTTCCATTTTTGAGTTATTACCTTATTTTCGCAAACCCTGCTGTTTTTGCTTGAACTACTTGTTATTCTTGGTTGTTTGTGACGTTTTTGATGTCAAGGGGCTATTATATAAAGCCTAGGTCGTCCTCTTAATGAGATAGACTTTTTACCCTAAAAACAAAAACGAGTTAAACTCTCTCTACAGGCAGCATCCGCTTCCTTCTCTCTTCTCTTGCTTGATTGAGTAATCGGACTCTCAAACCTGAGAATCACTTAGTGTTTATCACAAGGCTTCCGCATCTTGTGTGGTCTCACATCGCTCCACTGTTTCTCCTTCAAGACGAGCCTCTCTCCTGAAGAAGAACAACACCATCGTTTGAAGATTCTGAACTTTGAGACCAGGCGTATATCATTTTTGGTATCAGAGCTAAAGTTCCTTCAATCAGGTTGTGTCTAAACCTATCCTTTGCTTTCAGTCGATTTGCTTTAGAAGTTATTGAGAATTAAGTTGTTAGGTTGTTTCAACTAATAGCTTATTTCTGCTCTGCTTCTGTTTGCTTGTCTTGCTGTTTGCTTCTGTTTCCATCGTTTGCTGTTTCTGTTTAAGACGAAATTTTTTTGTTTCAGAAAAGAAAAGAAAAAGGTTAGGTTGCTGAAGGAATCGTTTAGCTTGTGTGTTTCACCTTGTTAAATTATTTGCTTCTGTTTTTGTGTGCTGCTTGTTTAATCGTTTAGAACTGAATTGAATCAACCTATTAAGCTGTTGTTGCACCATTTGAGACTGAATTTTCGTGGCTGCTAGGTTAGAGAAGACGAAAATTAAAACAGGAAATTAGGGCTTCATTAGAATAAGTGCAGTTTCCTTTTTCTGTTTTTGTGAATTTTCCTTTTCTTGCAGTCTGTTTGATTATTTCCAGAAAAACTAAGTTTGTGATTTTTCCTGTTTTGTGCAAGGAGAACTCGACCTCAATGGCAGAGAATTATGATCAAACTGACGCCAACAATGCCATGATTCAAATGATGGCAAATATCAACACTCAACTCCAAGCTCTCACTAACCGAATGGACCCCATGGAAAACCCTCCCATGCCTGCAAGAAGAGAAAATGGACCTGAACCGTATCAGAATCGAAGGGTACATGATCCAGGCGATCTGCCACCGCCACCACCACCACGAGCTAGACATGCTTATGGAGAGCATGAACCAGACCACCAGCCACCACCGCCTCAGCACTCACCAGACCTGAAATTAAACGCACCAACTTTTGCTGGAAGAGTTGATCCAGAAGCTTATCTAGAGTGGGAAAGGAGAATGGATAAGATTTTTGGCTGTTACAATTACACCGAGGCGAAGAAGGTAGCCTTTGCAGCAGCTCAGCTGACAGACCATGCACTCACATGGTGGGATCGAGATGTGGCTGATAGGAGACGTTACCAAGACCATCCTATCTCTACTTGGCACGACATGAGACAGTTAATGAAAAGGAGATATGTGCCACCACATTTCCACCGTGAGCTGCAAAAGAAATTCAGACGGCTTACTCAAGGCAACAAATCAGTGGAAGAATATTATGAGGAATTTGAGCACCTCAGGAATCGCCTTGAATTAGATGAAGCACCAGAAACACTCATGGTTCAGTTTCTGGATGGGTTACAAGAGCGGATTATTACAAAAGTGGAAATGCAAGTATATCATCAGATGGAGGATCTCCTGCACTTAGCAATCCAAGCTGAACAACAAATCAAGAGAAAGAACTCAAGTTTTAGCCGAAATAAAAATACTTGGAGTTCAGCGCCAAAACAAGCTGATAAGGGCAAAGCAGTTGTGATTGATTCACGTTTTAAACCAAGAGCTCCTGAGCCATCTAGAGACACTAAAGCTGAGCCCAGACGTGATCAGCAGCCTCGAAACCAACAAAATCAGCAGAGGAGCCGAGACATTACCTGTTATAAGTGTCAAGGCCGAGGGCATATATCCAGGGATTGTCCTAATCAAAGAGTGATGATCCTTACTGAATCTGGGGATTATGAATCACAAGATGAAGAAGAGGCTGAGGGGGACGCTGATGAGGAGATTACAGAATTTCCAGACACCGGAGAGCTTCTAATGATGAGACGCATTCTCAGCACCATGATAGAACCAGAGGAGAGTGCTCAGCGCGAAAACATCTTCCATACCAGATGTACTATCAAGGGGAAGGTATGTTCTCTGATAATTGATGGGGGTTCTTGTACAAACGTTGCAAGCCTCTATATGGTTGAAAAACTAGGCTTGGAGAGAACTAAGCATCCGAGACCTTACAGGTTGAGGTGGCTCAATGATAAGTCTGAGTTAAAGACCACTGATCATGTGACAGTTCCGTCTTGTGTGGGGCGTTACAATGATCAAGTGCTCTGTGATGTGGTTCCAATGCAAGCTGGCCATCTCTTATTGGGACGTCCATGGCAGTTTGACAAAGAAACCACTCATAACGGTCGCACCAATTTATACTCGTTTATTCATGATAAAAGAAAAGTGAATTTAGCTTCATTATCACCTCAGCAAGTTCATGAAATGCAAATTAAAATGTCTAAAGAAAAGAGTAATGGTGCTAAATCTAACTTCCTAGTTAATACTAGTGAAGTAAGAAGGGCTTTAAAAACTACTTCACACACTGTGCTACTAATGGTCTTTAAGGAGCTTTTGAGCGCAGGTTCTGTAGCTGCGGAGTTACCTAAGGAGATAAGTCAGCTCCTAAAACAATTTGAGGACGTTTTTCCTGAAGAGATACCGGCTGGACTGCCACCAAGCCGAGGGATAGAGCACCAAATCGATTTCATACCTGGTGCACAGCTTCCAAATAGACCAGCTTACCGTGTGAATCCAGAGGAAGCAAAAGAGCTTGAACGTCAAGTTAG
The DNA here is from genome assembly GCA_026770425.1 of Boechera divaricarpa. NCBI lineage: Eukaryota > Viridiplantae > Streptophyta > Magnoliopsida > Brassicales > Brassicaceae > Boechera > Boechera divaricarpa. The sequence continues at coordinate 23,348 of JAMKOQ010000362.1, read as the reverse complement.
GGCACTAATGGAGCAAGGTTATGTGAGGGAGAGTCTTAGTCCCTGTGCTGTACCGGTCTTGCTAGTGCCTAAGAAGGATGGGTCGTGGAGGATGTGTGTGGACTGTAGGGCGATTAACAACATAACCATTAAGTATAGACATCCAATTCCACGCCTCGATGACATGCTGGATGAGCTTAGTGGAGCCACCATCTTCTCTAAAATAGACCTGAAGAGTGGATATCATCAAGTCAGGATGAAAGAAGGAGATGAATGGAAAACAGCATTCAAAACGAAACAAGGACTCTATGAATGGCTAGTCATGCCATTTGGACTCTCAAATGCACCCAGCACATTTATGCGTCTAATGAACCATGTTCTTAGGGCATACATCTGTAAGTTTGTAGTTGTGTATTTTGATGATATTTTAATTTACAGTTCTTGTTTATCTGACCATGTGACACATCTTGAGTTAGTCTTAAAGACTCTCCGAAAGGAAGGCCTTTATGCAAACTTAAAGAAGTGCACATTCTGCACTAATGAGCTAGTTTTTCTAGGATTTGTTGTGAGTTCGCAGGGATTACAGGTTGATGGAGAGAAGATAAGGGCTATACAAGAATGGCCAACCCCAACCAGCATCAGCCAAGTTCGAAGCTTCCATGGTCTTGCAAGCTTCTATCGCCGTTTTGTTAAAGACTTTAGTAGTGTGGCTGCACCACTCACATCAGTTATCAAGAAAAACGTTGGGTTTACTTGGGGAGAAGCTCAGAATAAGGCGTTTCAGGATCTGAAGGAACGCCTAACTAATGCACCTGTTCTAGCACTTCCAGATTTTAATAAGACCTTTGAAGTGGAGTGTGATGCATCTGGAATTGGGATAGGGGCTGTTCTTACTCAAAGAGGCAAACCAGTTGCTTATTTCAGTGAAAAGCTAAGTGGGGCTGCGTTGAATTATCCTACTTATGACAAGGAGTTGTATGCGTTGGTTAGAGCTATGGAGACGTGGCAACACTACCTGCTTGCTAGAGAATGTGTAATTCATACTGATCATGAAACGCTGAAGCATCTCAAGGGGCAAACAACACTTAAGAAGAGACATGCTCGCTGGCTGTGTCGAAAAATATACAACACCATAAGGATCTTGTTTCCTTATGGTGAGGGGAACACACAAGAGAGTTCTACAATCGCCTATGCATAAGCATATGAGCTCAGTGAGACTAAGGACATGAGATTCAACTCTATGTCTTCCTCATTAAACCTCATATGATTATACAAGACTCATAAGAACCCTTCCTTATTCTCTCTCTCACTCGCTCATGATATTGCTTAAGAGTAAGTATGAAATCGCAAATACATAAGAAGAAGAAGAGAGAGTTTTCCTCTAAGGGGTTTTCTTTTATTTCATCTCTTTGTGTTCATCTTTACAAGTGAGAGATACACTCTCTATTTATAGGAAACCAAAAGACCCTTGTTTCCATTTTTTTAGAGCTCCAATTTCCATGTTGCTAAATGGACAATTTCTATTTCTTTTAGAATAAAATAGACAATTAACATAACTTGTTAATTTCCATTTTAATCTAACCTGGATAATTTCTTTTGTTGAAACTATGCATAATTCCAACAAACTCAGCTGGTGCCCCTTTCTCTCTCAGCTTGTGGACCACTTGAATATCTTAAATAAATGTCCCTTTCTTAAATAAATGTCTCTTTCTCTCTCAGCTGGTCCCCCTTTCTCTTTCAGCTTGTGGACCACTTCACCCAACTCGTCTTCATCCAGCGGCTCTATTCGTGCAGATTCCGAGTTTAGTACCCGTGCATATTCCGGGTCACACTCCCGTGACTCCAACAGTTCTAACTGTTTGGATTCCGGCTTTAGTACCCGTGCAAATCCCGGGTCATGATTCTCCTTTATCATCCGTGCAAACTCTGGGTCATGATTCACGCCTCAACACAAATGCCTTGACCATTTGTCCTCCTTTAATCTAAAAGATGCATAATTCAACACTCCCCCTTGCATCTTAGATTAAATCCCCATACATGCTCAGATTCATTTCTCCGCCTTAATATGAATCTATCTTCACCACCAACAAGTGTATAAGATTATGTTGGTTCAACTCCTTAAGTATCTAAACCAACTCCCCCTCAAGTTTGACGTTTGAGTATGGAACGCCACTCTTGTCACTTGTTAAGCCTTTGGTTACTTGTTGACTTCTCCTTGTTCTACCACGCTTAGGTCCATCTCCTCTTGATCATCCTTCGGGTTAGACACTTTGGTTCAGTCACCAAATACCCACTTGTAACATCTCGGAACTTTCCTTGTTCCAGCTATTCTCGGAACCTTGTCCCGGCAATTTGTAACATCTCGGAACTTTCCTTGTTCCGGCTATTCTCGGAACCTTGTCCCGGCAACTTGTAACATCTCAGAACTTTTCTAGTTCCGGCTATTCTCGGAACCTTGTCCCGGCAACTTGTAACATCTCGGAACTTTTCTTGTTCTGGCTATTCTCGGAACCTTGTTCCGGCAACTTGTAACATCTCGGAACTTTCCTTGTTCTGGCTATTCTCGGAACCTTGTCCCGGCCTTTAATCACCTTACTCATCACTTAGCCATTCCACAACTTAATGTCTCATGGTCTTGTGACTTGTTTGGTGATCCATGCCTTTGTAACTCACCGAACTCCCTTAACCAATGTGATGCACATCTCAACACTCCCCCTTGCATCCTTTGGTTAAGTCTTCTAGAATCTGGTTTCTCTCCAAGGTTTGTTGTACCTCGTCTCCTTAGTGATCAGCTAATGATTTGAACTCCAACTTCCCCTCACGGTCATTCATTGGCTTAGATATCCGGTTATAACAAATCGGCCTAAGCCTTAGCCAATACTTGACCACTCCTTTGCCTCGGCTTATGCATTAGCCTCAGCCTCTTAATCCATCTTAGGTAGCCACTCCATGGACTCCCTAGCTCCTTAGAACCACACCGGTTCCATCTTAGACCACATCTGGTCTATAATCTCTCGGCTAGCTCCTCCTCTTGCTAAACCGGCTCATGGGTGATTATGGGCTGATTCTTCACACTCCCCTCAAGTTTGGAATGGTAAGTAAGTAGAACCACTCAAACTTGCAAGTTTGCCTTCAGCCCAATCTCCCCTTGCGCATACAACGCATCCTTATTGCTTTGACTCCAACCGATTACTTTTGACATGTTTTGACCTTCTCCTTGTATGAACAACTTATGAGAGATGAGTAGTGACTTGTCAAGTCTCTCTCATAAGCTTTCCAACTTGCTCAGGCCTTTCCATCACACGCCACTTCTCAACCGATCCATACAAAGCACCATTATCTCGAAACACACACGTTTCGACAACTCTCGAGAACATGTCTCGACTTGTAACAACCATAAATTTCACTCTATGGAAGCTATGGACCTGATTCCAACTCCCAGAGTTTTGTTATTGAGTCAAGATTCCATAACAACTCTTCTTTTGCTCGGTTCGTCTTGGTATGGCCGGAATCTTCCGACTAGTGCACATTGGTCCAAATCCAGCAGTTTCGACCCTTCCTTCTCTCGGCCAATATCACATGGCCGGCTCCTTCTCCTTGGTTTGGAACATGGTAAGGTTATTCCAACACTTGTAAAGTGCTTGTTATCACCTCCCCACTACAGCATCTCAAGGGCTTCTTCTTCCTCACACTTTCTTCTTACTTTAAGGTTTTGTGTGAGATCTTCTCTTCTCCTCTGGTTTGTCTTTTCGTGGTAGGATCATGCGTGTTATTTGAGCCATCTTGAGTAGGATTGCCCATGAGAAATCCTCATTTAGGGCCTGAATATCCTTACTCTGAATCCAAGTCTCCACGTGCCTCCTTTGAACCACACCTTGCCATTGAGAATATTTCTGGTTCAACCGCATCACACACAGTCTCCTTCACCAACGGCTCACCTTCAGCTCTCTTTCCTTTAACCATCTTACAACTTAGGCAAGAGAGATATGTGTTTACTCTATTTGATGGTGAGAGATGCTGTCGCCAATAGGGATGAGATTTACTCACACCGTACGCCCAGAACATCTCCCATCCAAGATAGAGAACACACATACTTCAAACTGTGAACACACAACCTATACAATGTTCAAAAATAATTTCCAAAGCCCAAATTCCTCTAAGGACCAGAGATTAACTCTTCTGTCTTGGGTTTATGCTTGGCAAATTATTTCAGATACACAAGAGGTTTCTTTGTGGATTTAGAACCAAAAACGAGTATAATTGAGTATAGGTAGTATTTTTGGATTTCGAGAAAAATAAGAATGAGAATGAGAGTATAGAGCAGCGGATAAGCATGATACTAACAAGGAATCTCCCAATGGGTCTTTCCATGCTCTGATACCATGTCGAAAAATATACAACACCATAAGGATCTTGTTTCCTTATGGTGAGGGGAACACACAAGAGAGTTCTACAATCGCCTATGCATAAGCATATGAGCTCAGTGAGACTAAGGACATGAGATTCAACTCTATGTCTTCCTCATTAAACCTCATATGATTATACAAGACTCATAAGAACCCTTCCTTATTCTCTCTCTCACTCGCTCATGATATTGCTTAAGAGTAAGTATGAAATCGCAAATACATAAGAAGAAGAAGAGAGTTTTCCTCTAAGGGGTTTTCTTTTATTTCATCTCTTTGTGTTCATCTTTACAAGAGAGAGATACACTCTCTATTTATAGGAAACCAAAAGACCCTTGTTTCCATTTCTTTAGAGCTCCAATTTCCATTTTGCTAAATGGACAATTTCTATTTCTTTTAGAATAAAATAGACAATTAACATAACTTGTTAATTTCCATTTTAATCTAACCTGGATAATTTCCTTTGTTGAAACTATGCATAATTCCAACAAACTCAGCTGGTGCCCCTTTCTCTCTCAGCTTGTGGACCACTTGAATATCTTAAATAAATGTCCCTTTCTTAAATAAATGTCTCTTTCTCTCTCAGCTGGTCCCCCTTTCTCTTTCAGCTTGTGGACCACTTCACCCAACTCGTCTTCATCCAGCGGCTCTATTCGTGCAGATTCCGAGTTTAGTACCCGTGCATATTCCGGGTCACACTCCCGTGACTCCAACAGTTCTAACTGTTTGGATTCCGGCTTTAGTACCCGTGCAAATCCCGGGTCATGATTCTCCTTTATCATCCGTGCAAACTCCGGGTCATGATTCACGCCTCAACACAAATGCCTTGACCATTTGTCCTCCTTTAATCTAAAAGATGCATAATTCAACAGGCTGGAGTACATTGAGACATTCCCTTATGTCATTAAGTACAAAAAGGGTAAAGAGAACGTGGTAGCTGATGCACTTTCAAGGAGACATGCGTTGATCACCACGATGGAGTCTAAGGTTTTGGGGTTTGAAATGATTAAGATGCAATATGAAGAAGACCCAGATTTCAAGGATATCTACTCAGAATGTGGTAAAGGAGCCTACAGCAATTTCTACAAGTCAGATGGATTTTTATTTAGAGAAAGGAGACTGTGCATACCTCAGGGTTCTCTACGTGAATTGCTGATTAGAGAAGCTCATGGGGGTGGTCTTATGGGTCATTTTGGGGCTGAGAAGACATTGAGCATACTGAAGGAGCATTTCTTTTGGCCTCATCTCAGAAAAACAGTGGAGGCGTTTTGTGCTAGATGTGTAACGTGCAAGCAAGCTAAGTCTAAATCTCATCCTCATGGACTATACATGCCGTTGCCAATACCTACAGCTCCTTGGGTCGATATATCAATGGATTTTGTGCTTGGACTTCCCAAGATTCAGAATAAGGATTCTATCTTCGTTGTTGTGGATAGGTTCTCAAAGATGGCACATTTCATTCCATGTGCTAAAACTAATGATGCTTCTCAGACCTCCAACTTATTCTTCAGAGAAGTAGTGAGATTACATGGGATTCCAAGGACGATTGTATCAGATAGAGACACCAAGTTTCTGAGTCATTTCTGGAGAACGCTTTGGAAGAAGCTAGGAACGAAGCTAGTGTTCTCTACAACTTGCCATCCTCAAACAGATGGGCAAACTGAGGTTGTTAACCGGACTTTGTCAACATTGCTGAGAGCAACCATTGGGAGGAATTTGAAGAACTGGTTAGAGTGTATACCATTTGTGGAGTTTGCTTACAATCGAGCTGTTCACTCCGCCACCAAGCTGTCACCATTTCAGGTTGTCTATGGCTTTAATCCAAACTCGCCATTAGACCTCTCACCGTTGTCGCCAGCTGAGATCGTGAGCTTAGAAGGACAGAAAAAGGCTGATTACATCAAGAGCATACATCAAAAAGCTAGAGAGAACATTGAGAAGAAAACTGAGATGTATGCTAAGCAAGCTAACAAGGGGCGTAAACAGGTCATCTTCAAAGAAGGAGATTGGGTATGGCTTCATATGCGTCCAGAACGGTTCCCAAACAAGAGGAAGGACAAGCTAGCACCAAGAGGAGATGGGCCATTCCGAGTAGCTGAGAAGATCAATGACAACGCCTATAGGCTTGAACTACCAGGTGAGTTTAATATATCTCCTACTTTCAATGTTATTGACTTAGAATTGTTTGATGCAGGTGATGAACCAGTTTTGAGGTCAAAACCTTCTGAAGAGGGTGGGAATGATGAGGACATCACCTTGGAGCTGAAAGGAGATGACGCTGAATCTGTGGAGAACCCAATTCCATACATTCCAGCCGGCCCTATTACACGCCAAAGGGCTAAAGCATTGAGGCATAAGTTCAATGGATATGTAGCAGCTGCATTGGAGCAAGAAGTAACTCCACCAAAGCCGACTTTGCACCAGCTTCTCAACGGACACCACGGAGGAGGCTTCAGAACCAAGCTGAACCAAGCTTCAGCATCTGACCTGGAGGACTTCAATTACATCACTCTTACTCCAGGAAAGCACAATGACATGTCCGTTGCATCACCAGAAACCGCCAGCTCTCTTTTCGACTCAAATGAGGCTACACGGCCTTCTCCTTCGAGTTGCGTTTCTGTTCAGGCCCCATGGCCACTTCTCAGCATCAAGACACGTGAGTCTAGTGTCTTCACTGTCATCATATAGTGAAGACACACAAAGACGTGCTAAGGCATTGTACTCTTTTTCTTTACCATCAGTTTTGTCCCAAGGGGTATGGGTTTTCTGAGGAAGGTTTTAACGAGGCAACACCCTTAGTGCGCATTTTGGACTTGTTCTCGGTCTACTACATCTTTCACAAGTCCAAGAACACTTCAAGAGCTGAGCGCCAAGAGCAAAGACTAACGAGAGACAAGTTGTTCTGTTTTAGCTCAAACTTTCCATTTTTGAGTTATTACCTTATTTTCGCAAACCCTGCTGTTTTTGCTTGAACTACTTGTTATTCTTGGTTGTTTGTGACGTTTTTGATGTCAAGGGGCTATTATATAAAGCCTAGGTCGTCCTCTTAATGAGATAGACTTTTTACCCTAAAAACAAAAACGAGTTAAACTCTCTCTACAGGCAGCAGCCGCTTCCTTCTCTCTTCTCTTGCTTGATTGAGTAATCGGACTCTCAAACCTGAGAATCACTTAGTGTTTATCACAAGGCTTCCGCATCTTGTGTGGTCTCACATCGCTCCACTGTTTCTCCTTCAAGACGAGCCTCTCTCCTGAAGAAGAACAACACCATCGTTTGAAGATTCTGAACTTTGAGACCAGGCGTGTATCAGAATGTCATAATAATCTTTGAAATATTGAAACATACACCACATATGAGCATATTTATCCCCTTAATTCACTTTGGTGGTTATCAACATTTCATGAACTTATTTTCCTCCTTCTCGATTCTTATGAGTTATCGCTGTTTTCAATGGAAGGTCACGAACTCTCGAAACGGAATTTCATAATAAAATTTGAAATATTGAAACATACACCACTTATGAGCATATTTTTCACCTTAATTCACTTTGGTGGTTTTCAACATTTCATGAACTTATTTTCCTCCTTCTCGATTCATAGGAGTCATCGATGTTTTGAATGGAAGGTCACGAACTCTCGAAACGGAATGTCATAATAAAATTTGAAATATTGAAACATACACCACTTATGAGCATATTTATCCCCTTAATTCACTTTGGTGTTTTTCAACATTTCATGAACTTATTTTCCTCCTTCTCGATTGGTATGAGTTATTGTTGTTTTCAATGGAAGGTCACGAACTCTCGAAACGGAATGTCATAATAAAATTTGAAATATTGAAACATACACCACATATGAACATATTTATCCCCTTAATTCACTTTGGTGGTTTTCAACATTTCATGAACTTATTTTCCTCCTTCTCGATTCTTATGAGTTATCGCTGTTTTCAATGGAAGGTCACGAACTCTCGAAACGGAATGTCATAGTAAAATTTGAAATATTGAAACATACACCACTTATGAGCATATTTATCCCCTTAATTCACTTTGGCGGTTTTCAACATTTCATGAACTTATTTTTCTCCTTCTCGATTCATATGAGTCATCGATGTTTTGAATGGAAGGTCACGAATTCTCGAAACGGAATGTCATAATAAAATTTGAAATATTGAAACATACACCACTTATGAGCATATTTATCCCCTTAATTCACTTTGGTGGTTTTCAACCTTTCATGAACTTATTTTCCTCCTTCTCGATTCTTATGAGTTATCGTTGTATTCAATGGAAAGTCACGAACTCTCGAAACGGAATGTCATAATAAAATTTGAAATATTGAAACATACACCACTTATGAGCATATTTATCCATTTAATTCACTTTGGTGGTTTTCAACATTTCATGAGCTTATTTTCCTCCTTCTCGATTCTTATGAGTTATCGCTGTTTTCAATGGAAGGTCACGAACTCTCGAAACAGAATTTCATAATAAAATTTGAAATATTGAAACATACACCACTTATGAGCATATTTATCCCCTTAATTCACTTTGGTGGTTTTCAACCTTTCATGAACTTATTTTCCTCCTTCTCGATTCTTATGAGTTATCGTTGTATTCAATGGAAAGTCACGAACTCTCGAAACGGAATGTCATAATAAAATTTGAAATATTGAAACATACACCACTTATGAGCATATTTATCCATTTAATTCACTTTGGTGGTTTTCAACATTTCATGAGCTTATTTTCCTCCTTCTCGATTCTTATGAGTTATCGCTGTTTTCAATGGAAGGTGACGAACTCTCGAAACGGAATGTCGTAGTAAAATTTGAAAGATTGAAACATACACCACTTATGAGCATATTTATCCCCTTAATTCACTTTGGCGGTTTTCAACATTTCATGAACTTATTTTCCTCCTTCTCGATTCATATGAGTCATCGATGTTTTGAATGGAAGGTCACGAATTCTCGAAATGGAATGTCATAATAAAATTTGAAATATTGAAACATACACCACTTATGAGCATATTTATCCCCTTAATTCACTTTGGTGGTTTTCAACATTTCATGAGCTTATTTTCCTCCTTCTCGATTCTTAAGAGTTATCGCTGTTTTCAATGGAAAGTCACGAACTCTCGAAACGGAATATCATAATAAAATTTGAAATATTAAAACATACACCACTTATGAGCATATTTATCTCCCTAATTCACTTTGGTGGTTTTCAACATTTCATGAACTTATTTTCCTCGTTCTCGATTGTTATGAGTTATTGTTGTTTTCAATGGAAGGTCACGAACTCTCGAAACGGAATGTCATAATAAAATTTGAAATATTGAAACATACACCACATATGAGCATATTTATCCCCTTAATTCACTTTGGTGGTTTTCAACCTTTCATGAACTTATTTTCCTCCTTCTCGATTCTTATGAGTTATCGTTGTATTCAATGGAAAGTCACGAACTCTCGAAACGGAATGTCATAATAAAATTTGAAATATTGAAACATACACCACTTATGAGCATATTTATCCATTTAATTCACTTTGGTGGTTTTCAACATTTCATGAGCTTATTTTCCTCCTTCTCGATTCTTATGAGTTATCGCTGTTTTCAATGGAAGGTCACGAACTCTCGAAACAGAATTTCATAATAAAATTTGAAATATTGAAACATACACCACTTATGACCATATTTATCCCCTTAATTCACTTTGGTGGTTTTCAACCTTTCATGAACTTATTTTCCTCCTTCTCGATTCTTATGAGTGATCGTTGTATTCAATGGAAAGTCACGAACTCTCGAAACGGAATGTCATAATAAAATTTGAAATATTGAAACATACACCACTTATGAGCATATTTATCTATTTAATTCACTTTGGTGGTTTTCAACATTTCATGAGCTTATTTTCCTCCTTCTCGATTCTTATGAGTTATCGCTGTTTTCAATGGAAGGTCACGAACTCTCGAAACGGAATGTCATAGTAAAATTTGAAATATTGAAACATACACCACTTATGAGCATATTTATCCATTTAATTCACTTTGGTGGTTTTCAACATTTCATGAGCTTATTTTCCTCCTTCTCGATTCTTAAGAGTTATCGCTGTTTTCAATGGAAAGTCAAGAACTCTCGAAACGGAATATCATAATAAAATTTGAAATATTAAAACATACACCACTTATGAGCATATTTATCTCCCTAATTCACTTTGGTGGTTTTCAACATTTCATGAACTTATTTTCCTCCTTCTCGATTCATATGACTCATCGATGTTTTGAATGGAAGGTCACGAACTCTCGAAACGGAATGTCATAATAAAATTTGAAATATTGAAACATACACCACTTATGAGCATATTTATACCCTTAATTCACTTTGGTGGTTTTCAACATTTCATGAATTTATTTTCCTCGTTCTCGATTGTTATGAGTTATTGTTGTTTTCAATGGAAGGTCACGAACTCTCGAAACGGAATGTCATAATAAAATTTGAAATATTGAAACATACACCACATATGAACATATTTATGCCCTTAATTCACTTTGATGGTTTTCAACATTTCATGAACTTATTTTCCTCGTTCTCGATTGTTATGAGTTATTGTTGTTTTCAATGGAATGTCACGAACTTTCGAAACGGAATGTCATAATAAAATTTGAAATATTGAAACATACACCACTTATGAGCATATTTATCCCTTTAATTCACTTTGGTGGTTTTCAACATTTCAGGAACTTATTTTCCTCATTCTCGATTGTTATGAGTTATTGTTGTTTTCAATGGAAGGTCACGAACTCTCGAAACAGAATGTCATAATAAAATTTGAAATATTGAAACATACACCACATATGAACATATTTATCCCCTTAATCCACTTTGGTGGTTTTCAACATTTCATGAACTTATTTTCTTCCTTCTCGATTCTTATGAGGTATCGCTAATTTCAATAGAAGGTCACGAACTCTCGAAACGGAATGTCATAATAAAATTTGAAATATTGAAACATACACCACTTCTGAGTATATTTTTCCCCTTAATTCACTTTGGTGGTTTTCAACATTTCATGAACTTATTTTCCTCCTTCTCGATTCTTATGAGTTATCGCTGTTTTCAATGAAAGGTCACGAACTCTCGGAACGGAATGTCATAGTAAAATTTGAAATATTGAAACATACACCACTTATGAGCATATTTATCCCCTTAATTCACTTTGGTGGTTTTCAATATTTCATGAACTTATTTTCCTTGTTCTCGATTGTTATGAGTTATTGTTGTTTTCAACGGAAGGTCACGAACTCTCGAAACGGAATGTCATAATAATCTTTGAAATATTGAAACATACACCACATATGAGCATATTTATCCCCTTAATTCACTTTGGTGGTTTTCAACATTTCATGAACTTATTTTCCTCGTTCTCGATTGTTATGAGTTATTGTTGTTTTCAATGGAAGGTCATGAACTCTCGAAACGGAATGTCATAATAAAATTTGAAATATTGAAACATACACCACTTATGAGCATATTTATCCCCTTAATTCACTTTGGTGGTTTTCAACATTTCATGAACTTATTTTCCTCATTCTCGATTGTTATGAGTTATTGTTGTTTTCAATGGAAGGTCACGAACTCTCGAAACGGAATGTCATAATAAAATTTGAAATATTGAAACATACACCACATATGAGCATATTTATCCCCTTAATTCACTTTGGTGGTTTTCAACATTTCATGAACTTATTTTCCTCATTCTCGATTGTTATGAGTTATTGTTGTTTTCAATGGAAGGTCACGAACTCTCGAAACGGAATGTCATAATAAAATTTGAAATATTGAAACATACACCACATATAAGCATATTTATCCCCTTAATTCACTTTGGTGGTTTTCAACATTTCATGAACTTATTTTCCTTGTTCTCGATTGTTATGAGTTATTGTTGTTTTCAACGGAAGGTCACGAACTCTCGAAACGGAATGTCATAATAATCTTTGAAATATTGAAACATACACCACATATGAGCATATTTATCCCCTTAATTCACTTTGGTGGTTTTCAACATTTCATGAACTTATTTTCCTCCTTCTCGATTCTTATGAGTTATCGCTGTTTTCAATGGAAGGTCACGAACTCTCGAAACGAAATTTCATAATAAAATTTGAAATATTGAAACATACACCACTTATGAGCATATTTATCACCTTAGTTCACTTTGGTGGTTTTCAACCTTTCATGAACTTATTTTCCTCCTTCTCGATTCATATGAGTCATCGATGTTTTGAATGGAAGGTCACGAACTCTCGAAACGGAATGTCATAATAAAATTTGAAATATTGAAACATACACCACATATGAACATATTTATCCCCTTAATCCACTTTGGTGGTTTTCAACATTTCATGAACTTATTTTCTTCCTTCTCGATTCTTATGAGGTATCGCTAATTTCAATAGAAGGTCACGAACTCTCGAAACGGAATGTCATAATAAAATTTGAAATATTGAAACATACACCACTTATGAGTATATTTATCCCCTTAATTCACTTTGGTGGTTTTCAACATTTCATGAACTTATTTTCCTCCTTCTCGATTCTTATGAGTTATTGTTGTTTTCAATGGAAGGTCACGAACTCTCAAAACGGAATGTCATAATAAAATTTGAAATATTGAAACATACACAACTTATGAGCATATTTATTCATTTAATTCACTTTGATGGTTTTCAACATTTCATGAGCTTATTTTCCTCCTTCTCGATTCTTAAGAGTTATCGCTGTTTTCAATGGAAAGTCACGAACTCACAAAACGGAATATCATAATAAAATTTAAAATATTGAAACATACACAACTTATGAGCATATTTATTCATTTAATTCACTTTGATGGTTTTCAACATTTCATGAGCTTATTTTCCTCCTTCTCGATTCTTAAGAGTTATCGCTGTTTTCAATGGAAAGTCACGAACTCTCGAAACGGAATATCATAATAAAATTTGAAATATTAAAACATACACCACTTATGAGCATATTTATCTCCCAAATTCATTTTGGTGGTTTTCAACATTTCATGAACTTATTTTCCTCGTTCTCGATTGTTATGAGTTATTGTTGTTTTCAATGGAAGGTCACGAACTCTCGAAACGGAATGTCATAATAAAATTTGAAATATTGAAACATACACCACTTATGAGCATATTTATCCCCTTAATTCACTTTGGTGGTTTTCAACATTTCATGAACTTATTTTCCTCATTCTCGATTGTTATGAGTTATTGTTGTTTTCAATGGAAGGTCACGAACTCTCGAAACGGAATGTCATAATAAAATTTGAAATATTGAAACATACACCACATATGAGCATATTTATCCCCTTAATTCACTTTGGTGGTTTTCAACATTTCATGAACTTATTTTCCTCCTTCTCGATTCTTATGAGTTATCGCAGTTTTCAATGGAAGGTCACGAACTCTCGAAACGGAATTTCATAATAAAATTTGAAATATTGAAACATACACCACTTATGAGCATATTTATCACCTTAATTCACTTTGGTGGTTTTCAACCTTTCATGAACTTATTTTCCTCCTTCTCGATTCTTATGAGTTATCGCTGTTTTCAATGAAAGGTCACGAACTCTCGGAACGGAATGTCATAGTAAAATTTGAAATATTGAAACATACACCACTTATGAGCATATTTATCCCCTTAATTCACTTTGGTGGTTTTCAACATTTCATGAACTTATTTTCCTTGTTCTCGATTGTTATGAGTTATTGTTGTTTTCAACGGAAGGTCACGAACTCTCGAAACGGAATGTCATAATAATCTTTGAAATATTGAAACATACACCACATATGAGCATATTTATCCCCTTAATTCACTTTGGTGGTTTTCAACATTTCATGAACTTATTTTCCTCGTTCTCGATTGTTATGAGTTATTGTTGTTTTCAATGGAAGGTCATGAACTCTCGAAACGGAATGTCATAATAAAATTTGAAATATTGAAACATACACCACTTATGAGCATATTTATCCCCTTAATTCACTTTGGTGGTTTTCAATATTTCCTGAACATATTTTCCTCATTCTCGATTGTTATGAGTTATTGTTGTTTTCAATGGAAGGTCACGAACTCTCGAAACGGAATGTCATAATAAAATTTGAAATATTGAAACATACACCACATATGAGCATATTTATCCCCTTAATTCACTTTGGTGGTTTTCAATATTTCCTGAACATATTTTCCTCATTCTCGATTGTTATGAGTTATTGTTGTTTTCAATGGAAGGTCACGAACTCTCGAAACGGAATGTCATAATAAAATTTGAAATATTGAAACATACACCACATATAAGCATATTTATCCCCTTAATTCACTTTGGTGGTTTTCAACATTTCATGAACTTATTTTCCTTGTTCTCGATTGTTATGAGTTATTGTTGTTTTCAACGGAAGGTCACGAACTCTCGAAACGGAATGTCATAATAATCTTTGAAATATTGAAACATACACCACATATGAGCATATTTATCCCCTTAATTCACTTTGGTGGTTTTCAACATTTCATGAACTTATTTTCCTCCTTCTCGATTCTTATGAGTTATCGCTGTTTTCAATGGAAGGTCACGAACTCTCGAAACGAAATTTCATAATAAAATTTGAAATATTTAAACATACACCACTTATGAGCATATTTATCACCTTAGTTCACTTTGGTGGTTTTCAACCTTTCATGAACTTATTTTCCTCCTTCTCGATTCATATGAGTCATCGATGTTTTGAATGGAAGGTCACGAACTCTCGAAACGGAATGTCATAATAAAATTTGAAATATTGAAACATACACCACATATGAACATATTTATCCCTTTAATCCACTTTGGTGGTTTTCAACATTTCATGAACTTATTTTCTTCCTTCTCGATTCTTATGAGGTATCGCTAATTTCAATAGAAGGTCACGAACTCTCGAAACGGAATGTCATAATAAAATTTGAAATATTGAAACATACACCACTTATGAGTATATTTATCCCCTTAATTCACTTTGGTGGTTTTCAACATTTCATGAACTTATTTTCCTTGTTCTCGATTGTTATGAGTTATTGTTGTTTTCAATGGAAGGTCACGAACTCTCAAAACGGAATGTCATAATAAAATTTGAAATATTGAAACATACACAACTTATGAGCATATTTATTCATTTAATTCACTTTGATGGTTTTCAACATTTCATGAGCTTATTTTCCTCCTTCTCGATTCTTAAGAGTTATCGCTGTTTTCAATGGAAAGTCACGAACTCTCGAAACGGAATATCATAATAAAATTTGAAATATTAAAACATACACCACTTATGAGCATATTTATCTCCCTAATTCACTTTGGTGGTTTTCAACATTTCATGAACTTATTTTCCTCCTTCTCGATTCATATGACTCATCGATGTTTTGAATGGAAGGTCACGAACTCTCGAAACGGAATGTCATAATAAAATTTGAAATATTAAAACATACACCACTTATGAGCATATTTATCCCCTTAATTCACTTTGGTGGTTTTCAACATTTCATGAACTTATTTTCCTTATTCTCGATTGTTATGAGTTATTGTTGTTTTCAATGGAAGGTCACGAACTCTCGAAACGGAATGTCATAATAAAATTTGAAATATTGAAACATACACCACATATGAACATATTTATCCCCTTAATTCACTTTGGTGGTTTTCAACATTTCATGAACTTATTTTCCTCGTTCTCGATTGTTATGAGTTATTGTTGTTTTCAATGGAAGGTCACGAACTCTCGAAACGGAATGTCATAATAAAATTTGAAATATTGAAACATACACCACTTATGAGCATATTTATCCCCTTAATTCACTTTGGTGGTTTTCAACCTTTCATGAACTTATTTTCCTCCTTCTCGATTCTTATGAGTTATCGCTGTTTTCAATGGAAGGTCACGAACTCTCGAAACGGAATGTCATAGTAAAATTTGAAATATTGAAACATACACCACTTATGAGCATATTTATCCATTTAATTCACTTTGGTGGTTTTCAACATTTCATGAGCTTATTTTCCTCCTTCTCGATTTTTAAGAGTTATCGCTGTTTTCAATGGAAAGTCAAGAACTCTCGAAACGGAATATCATAATAAAATTTGAAATATTAAAACATACACCAGTTATGAGCATATTTATCTCCCTAATTCACTTTGGTGGTTTTCAACATTTCATGAACTTATTTTCCTCGTTCTCGATTGTTATGAGTTATTGTTGTTTTCAATGGAAGGTCACGAACTCTCGAAACGGAATGTCATAATAAAATTTGAAATATTGAAACATACACCACATATGAGCATATTTATCCCCTTAATTCACTTTGGTGGTTTTCAACATTTCATGAACTTATTTTCCTCCTTCTCGATTCATATGACTCATCGATGTTTTGAATGGAAGGTCACGAACTCTCGAAACGGAATGTCATAATAAAATTTGAAATATTGAAACATACACCACTTATGAGCATATTTATCCCCTTAATTCACTTTGGTGGTTTTCAACATTTCATGAACTTATTTTCCTCATTCTCGATTGTTATGAGTTATTGTTGTTTTCAATGGAAGGTCACGAACTCTCGAAACGGAATGTCATAATAAAATTTGAAATATTGAAACATACACCACATATGAACATATTTATCCCCTTAATTCACTTTGGTGGTTTTCAACATTTCATGAACTTATTTTCCTCGTTCTCGATTGTTATGAGTTATTGTTGTTTTCAATGGAAGGTCACGAACTCTCGAAACGGAATGTCATAATAAAATTTGAAATATTGAAACATACACCACTTATGAGCATATTTATCCCCTTAATTCACTTTGGTGGTTTTCAACATTTCATGAACTTATTTTCCTCATTCTCGATTGTTATGAGTTATTGTTGTTTTCAATGGAAGGTCACGAACTCTCGAAACGGAATGTCATAATAAAATTTGAAATATTGAAACATACACCACATATGAACATATTTATCCCCTTAATCCACTTTGGTGGTTTTCAACATTTCATGAACTTATTTTCTTCCTTCTCGATTCTTATGAGGTATCGCTAATTTCAATAGAAGGTCACGAACTCTCGAAACGGAATGTCATAATAAAATTTGAAATATTGAAACATACACCACTTATGAGTATATTTATCCCCTTAATTCACTTTGGTGGTTTTCAACATTTCATGAACTTATTTTCCTCCTTCTCGATTCTTATGAGTTATCGCTGTTTTCAATGAAAGGTCACGAACTCTCGGAACGGAATGTCATAGTAAAATTTGAAATATTGAAACATACACCACTTATGAGCATATTTATCCCCTTAATTCACTTTGGTGGTTTTCAACATTTCATGAACTTATTTTCCTTGTTCTCGATTGTTATGAGTTATTGTTGTTTTCAACGGAAGGTCACGAACTCTCGAAACGGAATGTCATAATAATCTTTGAAATATTGAAACATACACCACATATGAGCATATTTATCTCCTTAATTCACTTTGGTGGTTTTCAACATTTCATGAACTTATTTTCCTCGTTCTCGATTGTTATGAGTTATTGTTGTTTTCAATGGAAGGTCATGAACTCTCGAAACGGAATGTCATAATAAAATTTGAAATATTGAAACATACACCACTTATGAGCATATTTATCCCCTTAATTCACTTTGGTGGTTTTCAATATTTCATGAACTTATTTTCCTCATTCTCGATTGTTATGAGTTATTGTTGTTTTCAATGGAAGGTCACAAACTCTCGAAACGGAATGTCATAATAAAATTTGAAATATTGAAACATACACCACATATGAGCATATTTATCCCCTTAATTCACTTTGGTGGTTTTCAATATTTCCTGAACATATTTTCCTCATTCTCGATTGTTATGAGTTATTGTTGTTTTCAATGGAAGGTCACGAACTCTCGAAACGGAATGTCATAATAAAATTTGAAATATTGAAACATACACCACATATAAGCATATTTATCCCCTTAATTCACTTTGGTGGTTTTCAACATTTCATGAACTTATTTTCCTTGTTCTCGATTGTTATGAGTTATTGTTGTTTTCAACGGAAGGTCACGAACTCTCGAAACGGAATGTCATAATAATCTTTGAAATATTGAAACATACACCACATATGAGCATATTTATCCCCTTAATTCACTTTGGTGGTTTTCAACATTTCATGAACTTATTTTCCTCCTTCTCGATTCTTATGAGTTATCGCTGTTTTCAATGGAAGGTCACGAACTCTCGAAACGAAATTTCATAATAAAATTTGAAATATTGAAACATACACCACTTATGAGCATATTTATCACCTTAGTTCACTTTGGTGGTTTTCAACCTTTCATGAACTTATTTTCCTCCTTCTCGATTCATATGAGTCATCGATGTTTTGAATGGAAGGTCACGAACTCTCGAAACGGAATGTCATAATAAAATTTGAAATATTGAAACATACACCACATATGAACATATTTATCCCCTTAATCCACTTTGGTGGTTTTCAACATTTCATGAACTTATTTTCTTCCTTCTCGATTCTTATGAGGTATCGCTAATTTCAATAGAAGGTCACGAACTCTCGAAACGGAATGTCATAATAAAATTTGAAATATTGAAACATACACCACTTATGAGTATATTTATCCCCTTAATTCACTTTGGTGGTTTTCAACATTTCATGAACTTATTTTCCTCCTTCTCGATTCTTATGAGTTATCGCTGTTTTTAATGAAAGGTCACGAACTCTCGGAACGGAATGTCATAGTAAAATTTGAAATATTGAAACATACACCACTGATGAGCATATTTATCCCCTTAATTCACTTTGGTGGTTTTCAACATTTCATGAACTTATTTTCCTTGTTCTCGATTGTTATGAGTTATTGTTGTTTTCAATGGAAGGTCACGAACTCTCAAAACGGAATGTCATAATAAAATTTGAAATATTGAAACATACACCACTTATGAGCATATTTATTCATTTAATTCACTTTGATGGTTTTCAACATTTCATGAGCTTATTTTCCTCCTTCTCGATTCTTAAGAGTTATCGCTGTTTTCAATGGAAAGTCACGAACTCTCGAAACGGAATATCATAATAAAATTTGAAATATTAAAACATACACCACTTATGAGCATATTTATCTCCCAAATTCATTTTGGTGGTTTTCAACATTTCATGAACTTATTTTCCTCGTTCTCGATTGTTATGAGTTATTGTTGTTTTCAATAGAAGGTCACGAACTCTCGAAACGGAATGTCATAATAAAATTTGAAATATTGAAACATACACCACATATGAGCATATTTATCCTCTTAATTCACTTTGGTGGTTTTCAACATTTCATGAACTTATTTTCCTCCTTCTCGATTCATATGACTCATCGATGTTTTGAATGGAAGGTCACGAACTCTCGAAACGGAATGTCATAATAAAATTTGAAATATTAAAACATACACCACTTATGAGCATATTTATCCCCTTAATTCACTTTGGTGGTTTTCAACATTTCATGAACTTATTTTCCTCGTTCTCGATTGTTATGAGTTATTGTTGTTTTCAATGGAAGGTCATGAACTCTCGAAACGGAATGTCATAATAAAATTTGAAATATTGAAACATACACCACTTATGAGCATATTTATCCCCTTAATTCACTTTGGTGGTTTTCAATATTTCATGAACTTATTTTCCTCCTTCTCGATTCTTATGAGTTATCGCTGTTTTCAATGAAAGGTCACGAACTCTCGGAACGGAATGTCATAGTAAAATTTGAAATATTGAAACATACACCA
The DNA here is from genome assembly GCA_026770425.1 of Boechera divaricarpa. NCBI lineage: Eukaryota > Viridiplantae > Streptophyta > Magnoliopsida > Brassicales > Brassicaceae > Boechera > Boechera divaricarpa. Next base: position 3,092 of record JAMKOQ010000362.1, on the reverse strand, counting down.
CTTATGAGCATATTTATCCCCTTAATTCACTTTGGTGGTTTTCAACATTTCATGAACTTATTTTCCTCGTTCTCGATTGTTATGAGTTATTGTTGTTTTCAATGGAAGGTCACGAACTCTCGAAACGGAAGGTCATAATAAAATTTGAAATATTGAAACATACACCACATATGAGCATATTTATCCCCTTAATTCACTTTGGTGGTTTTCAATATTTCCTGAACATATTTTCCTCATTCTCGATTGTTATGAGTTATTGTTGTTTTCAATGGAAGGTCACGAACTCTCGAAACGGAATGTCATAATAAAATTTGAAATATTGAAACATACACCACTTATGAGCATATTTATCCCCTTAATTCACTTTGGTGGTTTTCAACATTTCATGAACTTATTTTCCTCATTCTCGATTGTTATGAGTTATTGTTGTTTTCAATGGAAGGTCACGAACTCTCGAAACGGAATGTCATAATAAAATTTGAAATATTGAAACATACACCACTTATGAGCATATTTATCCCCTTAATTCACTTTGGTGGTTTTCAATATTTCATGAACTTATTTTCCTCATTCTCGATTGTTATGAGTTATTGTTGTTTTCAATGGAAGGTCACGAACTCTCGAAACGGAATGTCATAATAAAATTTGAAATATTGAAACATACACCACATATGAGCATATTTATCCCCTTAATTCACTTTGGTGGTTTTCAACATTTCATGAACTTATTTTCCTCCTTCTCGATTGTTATGAGTTATTGTTGTTTTCAATGGAAGGTCACGAACTCTCGAAACGGAATGTCATAATAAAATTTGAAATATTGAAACATACACCACTTATGAGCATATTTATCCCCTTAATTCACTTTGGTGGTTTTCAACATTTCATGAACTTATTTTCCTCCTTCTCGATTCTTATGAGTTATTGTTGTTTTCAATGGAAGGTCACGAACTCTCGAAACGGAATGTCATAATAAAATTTGAAATATTGAAACATACACCACTTATGAGCATATTTATCCCCTTAATTCACTTTGGTGGTTTTCAACCTTTCATGAACTTATTTTCCTCCTTCTCGATTCATATGAGTCATCGATGTTTTGAATGGAAGGTCACGAACTCTCGAAACGGAATGTCATAATAAAATTTGAAATATTGAAACATACACCACATATGAGCATATTTATCCCCTTAATTCACTTTGGTGGTTTTCAACATTTCATGAACTTATTTTCCTCCTTCTCGATTCTTATGAGTTATCGCTGTTTTCAATGGAAGGTCACGAACTCTCGAAACGGAATGTCATAATAAAATTTGAAATATTGAAACATACACCACTTATGAGCATATTTATCCCCTTAATTCACTTTGGTGGTTTTCAACATTTCATGAACTTATTTTCCTCCTTCTCGATTCTTATGAGTTATTGTTGTTTTCAATGGAAGGTCACGAACTCTCGAAACGGAATGTCATAATAAAATTTGAAATATTGAAACATACACCACTTATGAGCATATTTATCCCCTTAATTCACTTTGGTGGTTTTCAACATTTCATGAACTTATTTTCCTTGTTCTCGATTGTTATGAGTTATTGTTGTTTTCAATGGAAGGTCACGAACTCTCGAAACGGAATGTCATAATAAAATTTGAAATATTGAAACATACACCACTTATGAGCATATTTATCCCTTTAATTCACTTTGGTGGTTTTCAACATTTCATGAACTTATTTTCCTCCTTCTCGATTCTTATGAGTTATCGCTGTTTTCAATGGAAGGTCACGAACTCTCGAAACGGAATGTCATAATAAAATTTGAAATATTGAAACATACACCACTTATGAGCATATTTATCCCCTTAATTCACTTTGGTGGTTTTCAACATTTCATGAACTTATTTTTCTCATTCTCGATTGTTATGAGTTATTGTTGTTTTCAATAGAAGGTCACGAACTCTCGAAACGGAATGTCATAATAAAATTTGAAATATTGAAACATACACCACATATGAGCATATTTATCCTCTTAATTCACTTTGGTGGTTTTCAACATTTCATTTACTTATTTTCCTCCTTCTCGATTGTTATGAGTTATTGTTGTTTTCAATAGAAGGTCACGAACTCTCGAAACGGAATGTCATAATAAAATTTGAAATATTGAAACATACACCACTTATGAGCATATTTATCCCCTTAATTCACTTTGGTGGTTTTCAATATTTCAAGAACTTATTTTCCTCGTTCTCGATTGTTATGAGTTATTGTTGTTTTCAATGGAAGGTCACGAACTCGAAACGGAATTTCATAATAAAATTTGAAATATTGAAACATACACCACATATGAACATATTTATCCCCTTAATTCACTTTGGTGGTTTTCAACATTTCATGAACTTATTTTCCTCGTTCTCGATTGTTATGAGTTATTGTTGTTTTCAATGGAAGGTCATGAACTCTCGAAACGGAATGTCATAATAAAATTTGAAATATTGAAACATACACCACTTATGAGCATATTTATCCCCTTAATTCACTTTGGTGGTTTTCAATATTTCCTGAACATATTTTCCTCATTCTCGATTGTTATGAGTTATTGTTGTTTTCAATGGAAGGTCACGAACTCTCGAAACGGAATGTCATAATAAAATTTGAAATATTGAAACATACACCACATATGAGCATATTTATCCTCTTAATTCACTTTGGTGGTTTTCAACATTTCATGAACTTATTTTCCTCCTTCTCGATTCATATGACTCATCGATGTTTTGAATGGAAGGTCACGAACTCTCGAAACGGAATGTCATAATAAAATTTGAAATATTAAAACATACACCACTTATGAGCATATTTATCCCCTTAATTCACTTTGGTGGTTTTCAACATTTCATGAACTTATTTTCCTTATTCTCGATTGTTATGAGTTATTGTTGTTTTCAATGGAAGGTCACGAACTCTCGAAACGGAATGTCATAATAAAATTTGAAATATTGAAACATACACCACATATGAACATATTTATCCCCTTAATTCACTTTGGTGGTTTTCAACATTTCATGAACTTAGCAATACGTAACTGAACGAAGTACAATT
>JAMKOQ010000302.1:0-44005 GCA_026770425.1 Boechera divaricarpa | reverse complement strand
TGCTCGAGCTGATGAGATCAAGATTGCATTTTTGTGTGTTGAGCTCGAGCCTCCTACTCGACCCTATGGGCTCGAGTCAGGCATGAAATTTCCAAGACTCCTCTTTAATGTTGGGCTCGATGATACACGCCTGGTCTCAAAACTCAGAATCTTCAAACGATGGTGTTGTTCTTCTTCAGGAGAGAGGCTCGTCTTGAAGGAGAAACGGTGGAGCGATGTGAGACCACACAAGATGCGGAAGCCTTGTGATAAACACTAAGTGATTCTCAGGTTTGAGAGTCCGATTACTCAATCAAGCAAGAGAAGAGAGAAGGAAGCGGCTGCTGCCTAGGTTTGAGAGATAAACTCGTTTTTGTTTTAGGGTAAAAAGTCTATCTCATTAAGAGGACGACCTAGGCTTTATATAATAGCCCCTTGACATCAAAAACGTCACAAACAACCAAGAATAACAAGTAGTTCAAGCAAAAACAGCAGGGTTTGCGAAAATAAGGAAATAACTCAAAAATGGAAAGTTTGAGCTAAAACAGAACAACTTGTCTCTCGTTAGTCTTTGCTCTTGGCGCTCAGCTCTTGAAGTGTTCTTGGACTTGTGAAAGATGTAGTAGACCGAGAACAAGTCCAAAATGCGCACTAAGGGTGTTGCCTCGTTAAAACCTTCCTCGTAAAACCCATATCCCTCGGGACAAAACTGATGGTAAGGAAAAAGAGTACAATGCCTTAGCACGTCTTTGTGTGTCTTCACTATATGATGACAGTGAAGACACTAGACTCACGTGTCTTGATGCTGAGAAGTGGCCATGGGGCCTGAACAGAAACGCAGCTCGAAGGAGAAAGCCGTGTAGCCTCATTTGAGTCGAAAAGAGAGCCGGCGGTTTCGGTGATGCAACGGACATGTCATTGTGCTTTCCTGGAGTAAGAGTGATGTAATTGAAGTCCTCCAGGTCAGATGCTGAAGCTTGGTTCAGCTTGGTTCCTGAAGCCTCCTCCGTGGTGTCCGTTGAGAAGCCTGGGTGCAAAGTCGGCTTTGGTGGAGTTACTTCTTGCGCCAATGCAGCTGCTACATATCCATTGAACTTATGCCTCAATGCTTTAGCCCTTTGGCGTGTAATAGGGCCGGCTGGAATGTATGGAATTGGGTTCTCCACAGATTCAGCGTCATCTCCTTTCAGCTCCAAGGTGATGTCCTCATCATTCCCACCCTCTTCAGAAGGTTTTGACCTCAAAACTGGTTCATCACCTGCATCAAACAATTCTAAGTCAATAACATTGAAAGTAGGAGATATATTAAACTCACCTAGTAGTTCAAGCCTATAGGCATTGTCATTGATCTTCTCAGCTACTCGGAATGGCCCATCTCCTCTTGGTGCTAGCTTGTCCTTCCTCTTGTTTGGGAACCGTTCTGGACGCATATGAAGCCATACCCAATCTCCTTCTTTGAAGATGACCTGTTTACGCCCCTTGTTACCTTGCTTAGCATACATCTCAGTTTTCTTCTCAATGTTCTCTCTAGCTTTTTGATGTATGCTCTTGATGTAATCAGCCTTTTTCTGTCCTTCTAAGCTCACGATCTCAGCTGGCGGCAACGGTGAGAGGTCTAATGGCGAGTTTGGATTAAAGCCATAGACAACCTGAAATGGTGACAGCTTGGTGGCGGAGTGAACAGCTCGATTGTAAGCAAACTCCACAAATGGTATACACTCTAACCAGTTCTTCAAATTCCTCCCAATAGTTGCTCTCAGCAATGTTGACAAAGTCCGGTTAACAACCTCGTTTGCCCATCTGTTTGAGGATGGCAAGTTGTAGAGAACACTAGCTTCGTTCCCAGCTTCTTCCAAAGCGTTCTCCAGAAATGACTCAGAAACTTGGTGTCTCTATCTGATACAATCGTCCTTGGAATTCCATGTAATCTCACTACTTCTCTGAAGAATAAGTTGGAGGTCTGAGAAGCATCATTAGTTTTAGCACATGGAATGAAATGTGCCATCTTTGAGAACCTATCCACAACAACGAAGATAGAATCCTTATTTTGAATCTTGGGAAGTCCAAGCACAAAATCCATTGATATATCGACCCAAGGAGCTGTAGGTATAGGCAACGGCATGTATAGTCCATGAGGATGAGATCTAGACTTAGCTTGTTTGCACGTTACACATCTAGCACAAAACGCCTCCACTGTTTTTCTGAGATGAGGCCAAAAGAAATGCTCCTTCAGTATGCTCAATGTCTTCTCAGCCCCAAAATGACCCATAAGACCACCCCCATGAGCTTCTCTAATCAGCAATTCGTAGAGAACCCCGAGGTATGCACGCCTCCTTTCTCTAAATAAAAATCCATCCGACTTGTAGAAATTGCTGTAGGCTCCTTTACCACATTCTCGAGTAGATATCCTTGAAATCTGGGTCTTCTTCATATTGCATCTTAATCATTTCAAACCCCAAAACCTTAGACTCCATCGTGGTGATCAACGCATGTCTCCTTGAAAGTGCATCAGCTACCACGTTCTCTTTACCCTTTTTGTACTTAATGACATAAGGGAATGTCTCAATGTACTCCAGCCAGCGAGCATGTCTCTTCTTAAGTGTTGTTTGCCCCTTGAGATGCTTCAGCGTTTCATGATCAGTATGAATTACACATTCTCTAGCAAGCAGGTAGTGTTGCCACGTCTCCATAGCTCTAACCAACGCATACAACTCCTTGTCATAAGTAGGATAATTCAACGCAGCCCCACTTAGCTTTTCACCGAAATAAGCCACTGGTTTGCCTCCTTGAGTAAGAACAGCCCCTATCCCAATTCCAGATGCATCACACTCCACTTCAAAGGTCTTATTAAAATCTGGAAGTGCTAGAACAGGTGCATTAGTTAGGCGTTCCTTCAGATCCTGAAACGCCTTATTCTCGAGCTTCTCCCCAAGTAAACCCAACATTTTTCTTGATAACCGATGTGAGTGGTGCAGCCACACTACTAAAGTCCTTAACAAAACGGCGATAGAAGCTTGCAAGACCATGGAAGCTTCGAACTTGGCTGATGCTTGTTGGGGTTGGCCATTCTTGTATAGCCCTTATCTTCTCTCCATCAACCCGTAATCCCTGCGAACTCACAACAAATCCTAGAAAAACTAGCTCATTAGTGCAGAATGTGCACTTCTTTAAGTTTGCATAAAGGCCTTCCTTTCGGAGAGTCTTTAAGACTAACTCAAGATGTGTCACATGGTCGATAAACAAGAACTGTAAATTAAAATATCATCAAAATACACAACTACAAACTTACAGATGTATGCCCTAAGAACATGGTTCATTAGACGCATAAATGTGCTGGGTGCATTTGAGAGTCCAAATGGCATGACTAGCCATTCATAGAGTCCTTGTTTCGTTTTGAATGCTGTTTTCCATTCATCTCCTTCTTTCATCCTGACTTGATGATATCCACTCTTCAGGTCTATTTTAGAGAAGATGGTGGCTCCACTAAGCTCATCCAGCATGTCATCAAGGCGTGGAATTGGATGTCTATACTTAATGGTTATGTTGTTAATCGCCCTACAGTCCACACACATCCTCCACGACCCATCCTTCTTAGGCACTAGCAAGACCGGTACAGCACAGGGACTAAGACTCTCCCTCACATAACCTTGCTCCATTAGTGCCCTAACTTGACGTTCAAGCTCTTTTGCTTCCTCCGGATTCACACGGTAAGCTGGTCTATTTGGAAGCTGTGCACCAGGTATGAAATCGATTTGGTGCTCTATCCCTCGGCTTGGTGGCAGTCCAGCCGGTATCTCTTCAGGAAAAACGTCCTCAAATTGTTCTAGGAGCTGACTTATCTCCTTAGGTAACTCCACAGCTACAGAACCTGCGCTCAAAAGCTCCTTAAAGACCATTAGTAAAGACAAAGGTGTGAAGTAGTTTTTAAAGCCCTTCTTACTTCACTAGTATTAACTAGGAAGTTAGATTTAGCACCATTACTCTTTTCTTTAGACATTTTAATTTGCATTTCATGAACTTGCTGAGGTGATAATGGAGCTAAATTCACTTTTCTTTTATCATGAATAAACGAGTATAAATTGGTGCGACCGTTATGAGTGGTTTCTTTGTCAAACTGCCATGGACGTCCCAATAAGAGATGGCCAGCTTGCATTGGAACCACATCACGAGCACTTGATCATTGTAACGCCCCCACACTAAATGGAACTGTCACTTGATCGCTGATCTTTAACTCAGACTTATCATTGAGCCACCTCAACTCCGTAAGGTCTCGGATGCTTAGTTCTCTCCAAGCCTAGTTTTTCAACCATATAGAGGCTTGCAACGTTTGTACAAGAACCCCCATCAATTATCGAGAACATACCTTCCCCTTGATAGTACATCTGGTATGGAAGATGTTTTCGCGCTGAGCACTCTCCTCTGGTTCTATCATGGTGCTGAGAATGCGTCTCATCATTAGAAGCTCTCCGGTGTCCGGAAATTCTGTAATCTCCTCATCAGCGTCCCTCAGCCTCTTCTTCATCTTGTGATTCATAATCCCCAGATTCAGTAAGGATCATCACTCTTTGATTAGGACAATCCCTGGATATATGCCCTCGGCCTTGACACTTATAACGGGTAATGTCTCGGCTCCTCTGCTGATTTTGTTGGTTTCGAGGCTGATGATCACGTCTGGGCTCAGCTTTACTGTCTCTAGATGGCTCAGGAGCTCTTGGTTTAAAACGTGAATCAATCACAACCGCTTTGCCCTTATCAGCTTGTTTTGGCGCCGAACTCCAAGTATTTTTATTTCGGCTGAAACTTGAGTTCTTTCTCTTGATTTGTTGTTCAGCTTGGATTGCTAAGTGCAGGAGATCCTCCATCCGATGATATACTTGCATTTCCACTTTTGTAACAATCCGCTCTTGTAACCCATCCAGAAACTGAACCATGAGTGTTTCTGGTGCTTCATCTAATTCAAGGCGATTCCCGAGGTGCTCAAATTCCTCATAATATTCTTCCACTGATTTGTTGCCTTGAGTAAGCCGTCTGAATTTCTTTTGCAGCTCACGGTGGAAATGTGGTGGCACATATCTCCTTTTCATTAACTGTCTCATGTCGTGCCAAGTAGAGATAGGATGGTCTTGGTAACGTCTCCTATCAGCCACATCTCGATCCCACCATGTAAGGGCATGGTCTCTGTCACCGAGCTGCTGCAAAGGCTACCTTCTTTGCCTCGGTGTAATTGTAACAGCCAAAAATCTTATCCATTCTCCTTTCCCACTCTAGATAAGCTTCTGGATCAACTCTTCCAGCAAAAGTTGGTGCGTTTAATTTCAGGTCCGGTGAGTGCTGAGGCGGTGGTGGCTGGTACTCTGGTTCATGCTCTTCATAAGCATGTCTAGCTCGTGGTGGTGGTGGCGGTGGCAGATCGCCTGGATCATGTACCCTTCGGTTCTGATACGGTTCAGGTCCATTTTCTTCTTGCAGGCATGGGAGGGTTCTCCATGCGGTCCATTCGGTTAGTGAGAGCTTGGAGTTGAGTGTTGATATTTGCCATCATTTGAATCATGGCATTGTTGGCGTCAGTTTGATCATAATTCTCAGCCATTGAGGTCGATTTCTCCTTGCACAAAACAGGAAAATCACAAGCTTAGTTTTCTGGAAATAATCAAACAGACCGCAGGAAAAAGGAAAATTCACAAAACAGAAAAAGGAAACTTCACTTATGTCTAGTGCAGCCCTAATTTTCTATCTTAATTTTCGTCTTCTCTAACCTAGCAGCCACGAAAATTCAGTCTCTAATGGTGCAACAACAGCTTAATATGATGATCAAATTCGGTTCTAAGTGATTAAACAAGCAAGTACACAAAAACAGAAGCAAATAATTTAACAAGGTGAAACACACAAGCTAAACGATTCCTTCAGCAACCTAACCTTTTTCTTTTCTTTTTCTTAACTTTATGAAACAATAAACTAGCAACTTAACAAACCAAAACAACGAAATACTGAAACAAACAAACGATGAAACAAAAGCAATAAAGAATCAAAACAAGCAAACAAGAAGATAAGCAAACAAGCAACGATTAAACAAGCTATCAATTGAAACAACCTAATAACTTGATTCTCAATAACTTCTAAAGCAAATTGACTGAAAGCAAAGGATAGGTTTAGACACAACCTGATTGAAGGAACTTTAGCTCGATACCAAAGATGATACACGCCTGGTCTCAAAACTCGAATCTTCAAACGATGGTGTTGTTCTTCTTCAGAGAGAGGCTCGTCTTGAAGGAGAAACGGTGGAGCGATGTGAGACCACACAAGATGCGGAAGCCTTGTGATAAACACTAAGTGATTCTCAGGTTTGAGAGTCCGATTACTCAATCAAGCAAGAGAAGAGAGAAGGAAGCGGCCGCTGCCTAGGTTTGAGAGATAAACTCGTTTTGTTTTAGTGGTAAAAAGTCTATCTCATTAAGAGGACGACCTAGGCTTTATATAATAGCCCCTTGACATCAAAAACGTCACAAACAACCAAGAATAACAAGTAGTTCAAGCAAAAACAGCAGGGTTTGCGAAAATAAGGAAATAACTCAAAAATGGAAAGTTTGAGCTAAAACAGAACAACTTGTCTCTCGTTAGTCTTTGCTCTTGGCGCTCAGCTCTTGAAGTGTTCTTGGACTTGTGAAAGATGTAGTAGACCGAGAACAAGTCCAAAATGCGCACTAAGGGTGTTGCCTCGTTAAAACCTTCCTCGTAAAACCCATACCCCTTGGGACAAAACTGATGGTAAGGAAAAAGAGTACAATGCCTTAGCACGTCTTTGTGTGTCTTCACTATATGATGACAGTGAAGACACTAGACTCACGTGTCTTGATGCTGAGAAGTGGCCATGGGGCCTGAACAGAAACGCAGCTCGAAGGAGAAAGCCGTGTAGCCTCATTTGAGTCGAAAAGAGAGCTGGCGGTTTCGGTGATGCAACGGACATGTCATTGTGCTTTCCTGGAGTAAGAGTGATGTAATTGAAGTCCTCCAGGTCAGATGCTGAAGCTTGGTTCAGCTTGGTTCTGAAGCCTCCTCCGTGGTGTCCGTTGAGAAGCTGGTGCAAAGTCGGCTTTGGTGGAGTTACTTCTTGCGCCAATGCAGCTGCTACATATCCATTGAACTTATGCCTCAATGCTTTAGCCCTTTGGCGTGTAATAGGGCCGGCTGGAATGTATGGAATTGGGTTCTCCACAGATTCAGCGTCATCTCCTTTCAGCTCCAAGGTGATGTCCTCATCACTCGATCATGCAGCTCGAGCATGGGTACTCGAGCTCGGCCATAAATCTTCAAGACGCCACCTTTTGTCTCTGCTTGATCATACAGCTCGAGCACGGGTGCTAGAGCTAAGTTTCTGCTCCATTTCCTGCATGGACTCAATCACGTCTGCTCTAGCATAGGTGCTCGAGTCTGTTGTAGCATCCAGGTCGAGTGGTATGCTCAAGACAGCTTCAGTCAAACACGTCTGCTGGGGCATCCAGGTCGAGTGGTATGCTCAAGACAGCTTCAGTCAAACACGTCTGCTGGGGCATCCAGGTCGAGTGGTATGCTCATGACGCAGCCCTAGCTTCTGAAGCATCACCAAAAATTGCCTGGACTACACTCTCAGCTCATCTAAGGAGCACCTCGAAGTGGAATCAACCCAAACTCAGCTCAAACGAAGAAGTTATGGCTTATACAAGACAGACGGACCAGAATCTGCCAGATTTGGACCGCTGTGCACTCGTCGGAGAATTCCGGCCAGACCAAGAAGAACCGAGCAATGAGGAGACCTGTTCTAGAATCTTGACTCAAAGACGAAGCCGTGAGAGTTGGAATCAGGTCTATATCTGCTATGGATCAAAAGTTATGATTTTTCCAACACAATGGATTCTACACTTGCCTCATTTGGAAGCTGCCGGATTCGGAATGCTACAATCATATGTTTGGAACCCGGGAGGGCCTCGATGATACTAGAGCCTCTCCTCAACAGCAAGAAACGTGCATCTAGTGTCTTCACTGTCCTCATATAGTGAAGACACACAAAGACGTGCTAAGGAATTGTACTCTTTTTCCTTATCTTCAGTTTTCCCACTGGGTTTTTCTGAGAAAGGTTTTAACGAGGCAACACCCTTAGTGCGCATTCCAGGGCTTGTTCTCAGTCTAATACATCCTCCACAAGCCCAAGAATACTTCAGTACCAAGAGATATGCACGAAAATAAAGAAGAGCCCATGTTGCTCAAAACTTTCCATTTTTGAGTTATTTCCTTTTTCTTGCAAGTCTTGTTGTTTCTATTGAAACTACTTGCTGTTTTGCTTTATTTGTGACGTTTTTCACCTAGGGTTATGTTATAAAAACCCCCAGGTCATACCTTGTATCATTAAGCAAGTTTTAACCTAAAGAAAATTGAGTTTATTCTCTTAGAAAGGCAGCAGCCGCTTCCCTTCGTTCTTCTCTTGTTTTGATCGAGTAATTGCACTCTCAAGCCTGAGAATCCCACGTGATTATCACAAGACTTCCGCATCTTGTGTGGCCTCACATCGATCCATTCGTTCTCCTTCAAGACGAGCATCTCTTTTGAAGAAGAACAACACCGTTGAAGAAGACTTGGTGTGACTCCAATCTCATCTTCAGCTTTCAAGCTCCAACCTTTGCTGCCTTGTGCTGCTGTCCTTTGGTGTGACTCCTGAGGCGTGTATCATTTTGGTATCAGAGCTAAAAGCTCCTATCCATCAGGTTGTATTCATCCAACCTTTATCCCTTTAATTTCTGTTTTGCTGTTTCTGTTTTTATTAATCAAAAACCAAAAAAAAAAAATCTGTTGTTTTCTTTTTTTTTGAATCGTTTGATTGCTTATGTTTTTGGGTTGTTAGTTGTTTGTTTCAGTAATCTAGAAAAGAAAAGAAAAAGAAGATAGAGCTGTAGAAGAAAACGAATTAGCTAGAGTGTTTCACCCTGTTAATCTATTTTGCTTCTGTTTTGTGAACTTGTTTTGTTGCATCCTGTTTGATCATTTAGAACTGAATTGAATCATCATATTAGGCTGTTGTTTGCAACATTAGAGACTGAATTTTCGTGGCTGCTAGGTTGCTGAAGGAGAAGACGAAATTTGGAATTAGGGTTTTAGGAGAATTAAGTGAAATTTCCTTTTCTGTTTTATCTGAATTTCCTTTTTCTTTAAGAGTTGATTTTCATATTGATTAGAGCAGAAATTCGACCATCTTATATAGGAAGTAGAGATTGTTAAATGTTTGAGCTGAAGTAGTAATGAGTTATTTCTGTTGATTGTTTACTGCAATTTTCGGATTACACTTATTGCTTGTGACAAAACTCTCACTCCCTCATAAACTAAGCGATTTTAATTCTGTTTTTGTGAGGTACAACTTGGAACAGAATTTATGGAGTATGAAGAAGGAGATAAGAGTGATTACAACACATCTGAAGTTGATTGGGGAGAAGAAGCATTCGAACCTGAAAGTGATTTTGATGCTGAAACATGGAGTGACGAAACTGATTCTAACATCAGTTATGGAGATGATCTTGGACGTGAAGAAGAGTTTGAACATGAACCATCATACCCGAACCGCACTACACCAAGATATCCAAAGCCATGGACTTCATGGAGACCACGGGCTCTCTTTCATCCCACTTACAAATCCAAATCCAGAATATATTATAGCGATGGAACTAAGTTTTTTGGACCTGTATTCTTTTTGTTTACAGGATTGGATTACCTACAATGGGAAACCAACATGCATAAGTACTTCTGGTACTACAGAATTCCCCATGAAGAAAAGCTGTCAATTGCCCTTGGACAACTCAGGGGGGAAGCATTAAAGTGGTGGGATTGTGACGAGTATAATCGATGGCATTACAAAGAGCCGAAAATCAGAACATGGGAAGAACTAAAATGGGTGATGCGTAAGAGATATTCACCACAGGAGCTGCTGCAACAACACCAAACAAGTAGCAACAGCCCTACAATGCCCATTCGAACAACAAACGGTAATGAGAAAAGGGTAAAGCTGAAAATGCACTTAACTTTCAAGGAAGAAATGGATGAGCTAAATAAATCTTTTGAACATCTCATTTCTATGATTAAACGCTCGTCTTGCCCAAAGGTTGTTGAGACAGGTCTAGGTACAAAGGAAGAGTTGAACTCAACAAAAGATAAGCCAAAAGCTTCAGAAGAATTACAACCGCTCCAAGATGTAGTCTCAAAACAAAGAAGTGATCATGAGGATAATGGTGGCACACCCGAAGGTACATGTTGTGTCTTAAAATCTTTAGAACTAACGTGTTACAGATGCAATCAAACAGGACACGTCGCCAAGTTCTGCCCCATAAGAGAAACATCATCAACACTAACACTAGTGCAACGAAATCTGAGCTGTGACCAGCAAGTCATTGCCAAAACATTGATGGAACCTCTTCAGGTTAGTACAATATATACTCTTCTCAATTTAGACAAGAAATCTGAGCCTTTATTGCAAATATACACGTCCAATAAAGCAAAAGAATCATTAGATACTGAACAGATTCAAGAAATTATTTTAAGCTCAAATGAGAAAATAATTTCACATACTAATGATATGGTTCAAATTAAAATTTGTCCACCTGATTTCTATGATTCAATGACTGTTTTAACACACTTGTCTAGTGCCCAAAAGGTTGAAAAAGTTTCAGGTGCTAAGGAGACCATTACAGATCAAGAGGAGTTTCTCGACCGAAACAAAGTCCATGGAGAAGTGACACCAAGGCTGAACGGAATTGCTGGAAGAGATGATGAGAGTGATGATGACCCTGTTCAGATCAAAGAAAAACCACCTGATGCACATCTTAAGATCATAACAAAACTGATAGCAAACTACCATGCTAATCCCAGCCCCACATATACGCGAGGTAAGTATGTAAACTCATTAATCGTATGTGATTCTGACTTGTTCTATACTTATGCAGGTTATGATGAGCCCTTGATCACATCAATTCTGCGAATCAAAGAGGAACCTCCTGATCAACACCAACAATCCCAAATCCAAGGAGAAGATAAAGGGGAATTAAAAGGCAATATAAGAGATATTGGTGGAGACCCACCTTGGAATCAAATACATGGCGATCTCCACTCAATGCTGATGAAGGACGAACCTCTAGACCTACTTAAACATTTCCCACAAATCCAGCCTCGAGGTAATCTTCTAAACCCTCATGTACTACAATGGACTAACTTGGTTTATTTATGTGTAGGAAAGTTTGTTTTGAGGACAAAACCTCTTGAAGAGGGAGGGAATGACGCAGCCCTAGCTTCTGAAGCATCACCAAAAATTGCCTGGACTACACTCTCAGCTCATCTAAGGAGCACCTCGAAGTGGAATCAACCCAAACTCAGCTCAAACGAAGAAGTTATGGCTTATACAAGACAGACGGACCAGAATCTGCCAGATTTGGACCGCTGTGCACTCGTCGGAGAATTCCGGCCAGACCAAGAAGAACCGAGCAATAAGGAGACCTGTTCTAGAATCTTGACTCAAAGACGAAGCCGTGAGAGTTGGAATCAGGTCTATATCTGCTATGGATCAAAAGTTATGATTTTTCCAACACAATGGATTCTACACTTGCCTCATTTGGAAGCTGCCGGATTCGGAATGCTACAATCATATGTTTGGAACCCGGGAGGGCCTCGATGATACTAGAGCTTCTCCTCAACAGCAAGACACGTGCATCTAGTGTCTTCACTGTCCTCATATAGTGACGACACACAAAGACGTGCTAAGAAATTGTACTCTTTTTCCTTATCTTCAGTTTTCCCACTGGGTTTTTCTGAGAAAGGTTTTAACGAGGCAACACCCTTAGTGCGCATTCCAGGGCTTGTTCTCAGTCTAATACATCCTCCACAAGCCCAAGAATACTTCAGTACCAAGAGATATGCACGAAAATAAAGAAGAGCCCATGTTGCTCAAAACTTTCCATTTTTGAGTTATTTCCTTTTTCTTGCAAGTCTTGTTGTTTCTATTGAAACTACTTGCTGTTTTGCTTTATTTGTGACGTTTTTCACCTAGGGTTATGTTATAAAAACCCCCAGGTCGTACCTTGTATCATTAAGCAAGTTTTAACCTAAAGAAAATTGAGTTTATTCTCTTAGAAAGGCAGCAGCCGCTTCCCTTCGTTCTTCTCTTGTTTTGATTGAGTAATTGCACTCTCAAGCCTGAGAATCCCACGTGTTTATCACAAGACTTCTGCATCTTGTGTGGCCTCACATCGATCCATTCGTTCTCCTTCAAGACGAGCATCTCTTTTGAAGAAGAACAGCACTGTTGAAGAAGACTTGGTGTGACTCCAATCTCATCTTCAGCTTTAAAGCTTCAACCTTTGCTGCCTTGTGCTGCTGTCCTTTGGTGTGACTCCTGAGGCGTGTATCAGCTCAAGACAGCTTCGGGCCTAACTTCTCCAAAATCACCAGAAAGTACCTGTAACAAGCCAAATATGCAGGATGTATGCAAACCTAATGCAAAACAGTCTAAGTATGCAAAACTAGAAATAAATGACAAGAACAGGGTGAATAACATGTCTAAATGAATGAATAATGCAAGCTAAAACCATATAAAATGCAGACATATCAACTCCCCCAAACTTAGTCTTTGCTTGCCCTCAAGCAAACAGAAGAATAAAAATGGAGAAGAGGTTTAAAAGTGGGGATTCAGAACCAAAACTTGCAGATATAACCGATGATCTCAATGTCCAAGTTACCAATTCTAGAATGCAGAGTTAATGAACTCTACTTAAAAACATTAGCCATACTCTTCACAGCACAAGTTCAATCAAATCTCAACCTAGACATGCATTCAAATCTATCATTCCCCTTAACATTCATTTAAACAGAAACCATGAATCAAGCTATGCACATTCAATGAACTCATTTGGCTAAGGGTAAGGTCAAGAGACAAAGGTTGTGCCTTCAGTATGGTTTTATCATTTCAGAACAAGGATCTCTAAATGAGAAGGAATGAGCTTTAGTAGAATGCTAAAGGTAAGAACCAACCTATGCATACAAGAATAGACTCTCATCTACCCAGTCCTACACAAGTGTTCTTAACCTTCAAGTCTAAACCCAGAAAGTCATCCTAACTCTACCCTTGACCCTTAGGCTTCCCTTTTTGATTTCTTGGATCAGTCATCTGTTCTTTTTGTTTTTGGTTCTAGGAGAGGTTATACAAATACTTCTAGCGGATTGGGGTTTTTCTCATGGTTTTTCATGACCAGCTTGGGCATTTTTCATGTTTTTAAGACTTTAAGCTTTTTGCCCTTTCTATTCTTATACTCAGCACATCCCCATATCCTTTACTAGATGAACACACTTCTAGATCATTCCTCTCCTAAGAACTCTTAACCTTTTTCTTTCATCTTTCTCCAAGTTTTCTTTCTTTCTTTTCACAGAACCAAACCCAATACCCAATGATCAAGATCCCATCTAGTCCTTGTCGAAAAATATACAACACCATAAGGATCTTGTTTCCTTATGGTGAGGGGAACACACAAGAGAGTTCTACAATCGCCTATGCATAAGCATATGAGCTCAGTGAGACTAAGGACATGAGATTCAACTCTATGTCTTCCTCATTAAACCTCATATGATTATACAAGACTCATAAGAACCCTTCCTTATTCTCTCTCTCACTCGCTCATGATATTGCTTAAGAGTAAGTATGAAATCGCAAATACATAAGAAGAAGAAGAGAGAGTTTTCCTCTAAGGGGTTTTCTTTTATTTCATCTCTTTGTGTTCATCTTTACAAGTGAGAGATACACTCTCTATTTATAGGAAACCAAAAGACCCTTGTTTCCATTTCTTTAGAGCTCCAATTTCCATTTTGCTAAATGGACAATTTCTATTTCTTTTAGAATAAAATAGACAATTGACATAACTGGTTAATTTCAATTTTAATCTAACCTAGATAATTTCCTTTGTTGAAAGTATGCATAATTCCAACAAACTCAGCTGGTCCTCCTTTCTCTCTCAGCTTGTGGATCACTTGAATATCTTAAATAAATGTCCCTTTCTTAAATAAATGTCTCTTTCTCTCTCAGCTGGTCCCCCTTTCTCTTTCAGCTTGTGGACCACTTCACCCAACTCGTCTTCATCCAGCGGCTCTATTCGTGCAGATTCGAGTTTAGTACCGTGCATATTCCGGGTCACACTCCCGTGACTCCAACAGTTCTTAACTGTTTGGATTCCGGCTTTAGTACCGTGCAAATCCGGGTCATGATTCTCCTTTATCATCCGTACAAACTCCGGATCATGATTCACGCCTCAACACAAATGCCTTGACCATTTGTCCTCCTTTAATCTAAAAGATGCATAATTCAACACTCCCCTTGCATCCTTAGATTAAATCCCCATACATGCTCAGATTCATTTCTCCGCCTTAATATGAATCTATCTTCACCACCAACAAGTGTATAAGATTATGTTGGTTCAACTCCTTAAGTATCTAAACCAACTCCCCCTCAAGTTTGACGTTTGAGTATGGAACGCCACTCTTGTCACTTGTTAAGCCTTTGGTTACTTGTTGACTTCTCC
Source organism: Boechera divaricarpa (assembly GCA_026770425.1). NCBI lineage: Eukaryota > Viridiplantae > Streptophyta > Magnoliopsida > Brassicales > Brassicaceae > Boechera > Boechera divaricarpa. Next base: position 29,453 of record JAMKOQ010000302.1, on the reverse strand, counting down.
TTGTTCTACCACGCTTAGGTCCATCTCCTCTTGATCATCCTTCGGGTTAGACACTTTGGTTACTGTCACCAAATACCCACTTGTAACATCTCGGAACTTTCCTTGTTCCAGCTATTCTCGGAACCTTGTCCCGGCAATTTGTAACATCTCGGAACTTTCCTTGTTCGGCTATTCTCGGAACCTTGTCCCGACAACTTGTAACATCTCAGAACTTTTCTAATTCCGGCTATTCTCGGAACCTTGTCCCGGCAACTTGTAACATCTCGGAACTTTCCTTGTTCTGGCTATTCTCGGAACCTTGTTCCGGCAACTTGTAACATCTCGGAACTTTCCTTGTTCTGGCTATTCTCGGAACCTTGTCCGGCCTTTAATCACCTTACTCATCACTTAGCCATTCCACAACTTAATGTCTCATGGTCTTGTGACTTGTTTGGTGATCCATGCCTTTGTAACTCACCGAACTCCCTTAACCAATGTGATGCACATCTCAACACTCCCTTGCATCCTTGGGTTAAGTCTTCTAGAATCTGGTTTCTCTCCAAGGTTTGTTGTAGCTCGTCTCCTTAGTGATCAGCTAATGATTTGAACTCCAACTTCCCCTCACGGTCATTCATTGGCTTAGATATCCGGTTATAACAAATCGGCCTAAGCCTTAGCCAATACTTGACCACTCCTTTGCCTCGGCTTATGCATTAGCCTCAGCCTCTTAATCCATCTTAGGTAGCCACTCCATGGACTCCCTAGCTCCTTAGAACCACACCGGTTCCATCTTAGACCACATCTGGTCTATAATCTCTCGGCTAGCTCCTCCTCTTGCTAAACCGGCTCATGGGTGATTATGGGCTGATTCTTCACACTCCCCCTCAAGTTTGGAATGGTAAGTAAGTAGAACCACTCAAACTTGCAAGTTTGCCTTCAGCCCAATCTCCCCTTGCGCATACAACGCATCCTTATTGCTTTGACTCCAACCGATTACTTTTGACATGTTTTGACCTTCTCCTTGTATGAACAACTTATGAGATATGAGTAGTGACTTGTCAAGTCTCTCTCATAAGCTTTCCAACTTGCTCAGGCCTTTCCATCACACGCCACTTCTCAACCGATCCATACAAAGCACCATTATCTCGAAACACACATGTTTCGGCAACTCTCGAGAACATGTCTCGACTTGTAACAACCATAAATTTCACTCTATGGAAGCTATGGACCTGATTCCAACTTCCAGAGCTTCGTTATTGAGTCAAGATTCCATAACAACTCTCCTTTTTGCTCGGTTCGTCTTGGTATGGCCGGAATCTTCCGACTAGTGCACATTGGTCCAAATCCAGCAGTTTCTGACCCTTCCTTCTCTCGGCCAATATCACATGGCCGGCTCCTTCTCCTTGGTTTGGAACATGGTAAGGTTATTCCAACACTTGTAAAGTGCTTGTTATCACCTCCCCACCACAGCATCTCAAGGGCTTCTTCTTCCTCACACTTTCTTCTTACTTGAAGGTTTTGTGTGAGATCTTCTCTTCTCCTCTGGTTTGTCTTTTCGCGGTAGGATCATGCGTGTTATTTGAGCCATCTTGAGTAGGATTGCCCATGAGAAATCCTCATTTAGGGCCTGAATATCCTTACTCTGAATCCAAGTCTCCACGTGCCTCCTTTGAACCACACCTTGCCATTGAGAATATTTCTGGTTCAACCGCATCACACACAGTCTCCTTCACCAACGGCTCACCTTCAGCTCTCTTTCCTTTAACCATCTTACAACTTGGGCAAGAGAGATATGTGTTTACTCTATTTGATGGTGAGAGATGCTGTCGCCAATAGGGATGAGATTTACTCACACCGTACGCCCGAACATCTCCCATCCAAGATAGAGAACACACATACTTCAAACTGTGAACACACAACCTATACAATGTTCAAAAATAATTTCCAAAGCACAAATTCCTCTAAGGACCAGAGATTATCTCTTCTGTCTTGGGTTTATGCTTGGCAAATTATTTCAGATACACAAGAGGTTTCTTTGTGGATTTAGAACCAAAAACGAGTATAATTGAGTATAGGTAGTATTTTTGGATTTCGAGAAAAATAAGAATGAGAATGAGAGTATAGAGCAGCGGATAAGCATGATACTAACAAGGAATCTCCCAATGGGTCTTTCCATGCTCTGCTACCATGTCGAAAAATATACAACACCATAAGGATCTTGTTTCCTTATGGTGAGGGGAACACAAGAGAGTTCTACAATCGCCATGCATAAGCATATGAGCTCGGTGAGACTAAGGACATGAGATTCAACTCTATGTCTTCCTCATTAAACCTCATATGATTATACAAGACTCATAAGAACCCTTCCTTATTCTCTCTCTCACTCGCTCATGATATTGCTTAAGAGTAAGTATGAAATCGCAAATACATAAGAAGAAGAAGAGAGTTTTCCTCTAAGGGGTTTTCTTTTATTTCATCTCTTTGTGTTCATCTTTACAAGTGAGAGATACACTCTCTATTTATAGGAAACCAAAAGACCCTTGTTTCCATTTCTTTAGAGCTCCAATTTCCATTTTGCTAAATGGACAATTTCTATTTCTTTTAGAATAAAATAGACAATTAACATAACTTGTTAATTTCAATTTTAATCTAACCTAGATAATTTCCTTTGTTGAAACTATGCATAATTCCAACAAACTCAGCTGGTCCCCCTTTCTCTCTCAGCTTGTGGACCACTTGAATATCTTAAATAAATGTCCCTTTCTTAAATAAATGTCTCTTTCTCTCTCAGCTGGTCCCCCTTTCTCTTTCAGCTTGTGGACCACTTCACCCAACTCGTCTTCATCCAGCGGCTCTATTCGTGCAGATTCCGAGTTTAGTACCCGTGCATATTCCGGGTCACACTCCCGTGACTCCAACAGTTCTAACTGTTTGGATTCCGGCTTTAGTACCCGTGCAAATCCGGGTCATGATTCTCCTTTATCATCCGTGCAAACTCCGGATCATGATTCACGCCTCAACACAAATGCCTTGACCATTTGTCCTCCTTTAATCTAAAAGATGCATAATTCAACAGTCCTATCTGATTCGAAAATTGCAAACCAGAATTACATGAGATTCTATCCTAGTCGGCTCAAACCTAACACTTTCTACCAAGCTCATTCAGAAATAGGCCTCACACACACAACAGAGTAATATCATGGTTTGAAAGAAGGCTAGGCTAAGGGTATGGTGAAACTGTTCTAATGATGAGAACAGCTACTTGGATTAGCAAAGAATGGTATAAACAGATGAAGAAAATCCAAGTATGTATATGGTATCCATGAGTTCAGATGCAGTGGATAGGCATGATAATTATGAGTCAAAATTCAGGTTCAAATAGATAGGGAATGACAGAAAATCACAGCATGCTTTAGCTAAGACTCGATCTAGTTGTGCAATCGAACATGGTTCAGTCTTACTTCAAGCTCAATATCAAGGCATTAAACAGCTAGAAACGAGGGCATTGAAGTCATACGGTTAGATCAGCAAGTTTACAAGGTTTAAATCATCATCATCCCCTATGCATATGCAACAGCCCTATATGAATCAATCTAGACTCAATCCTAAAATGCATATGCAATACTACATGGACACTCTGTTTTTGTGTAATCATTTTCGAAAATTTTCAAAATTTTTGGTTTTTCTATGCCATAGATGCATGCAAACTCAAGGATGCACAAAATCAAAATAAGAACAGAGAAAACACATCAAACAAATCTTAACCTTTCCCCCAAACTTAAATCACACAGTCCCTTGTGTGATAAAAATTTGTGAAGAGAGACTAAGAAGCGACAGAAAACAAGAAAAACAATGCATCTAATATATACAGAAAAGGATGGAACAGGTACCTCAAGGCTTGGAGAAGAAGGAGGAGATCGATTCCTCCATACTCTCACGCGTATAGGCGGACTCGACCTGGGTGGGCTCGAGCTGGTGGCTCGAGTCGGGCGTGTGCATGTGTCGCTCGAGCAGGTAGGGTCGAGTACGGTCTGGCACGCTTCGACTCGTCACGATACTTCGACTCGAGCCTCTAACTCGACCGGGTAGGGTCGAGCTAGGTCCATCTGTCAGAATTTTGAAATTTGAAATTTTCCCTCTTGAGGCTCGATTAGTTGGCTCGATCCTAGGGCTCGAGTTTGATGCTCGAGTCAGCCCATTCCTGTGCGTTTTTGCCTCCTTTTCATGATACACCTCTCATACTTTCCTGAAACGACACAATCAAGACAAAATCAAACAGCTTAGCACACTTATTTGACGTTTTAAAAACTAAAACAAAGAAATATGTACAGAGATAGACATGGGACTTCCTCCCAAGTGAGCTTGTTTATAGTCTCTAAGCTTGACTTCCTTTTTCTTAGGTCTATGGTGGTTCATGGAGGGGTTCTGAGGTCTCCTCTGCAATGATCTGACCATGTATGAGTGGCTTGACCCCTTGTTCATTCATTGTACTCTCAGCTCTATCCTTTCGTTCCAGACACTTCTCTTTCTCATCATAGACCTTTAGGGGTGGAGCTTCATCAACCTTCTCAACTGTGCCAAATTACTGCACTTTCTCATCACGGTAGCCATCATCTTTGATAGTCATTGTGCCACATAGCTCATTAGGAGAAGCTTTTAGTGGGTAATAGGCCTTGTCATCCACATTCATAAGAACCACCCTTTGGTTCTTGAAGTCCATGTTTGCACCAGTAGTGTTGAGGAAGGGGGTTCCAAGAAGGAGTGGGAGCTTGTTGGCCTTCTTCATTTCCATAACAACAAAGTCTGTTGGGACTATACAGTCCCTAACTTTAACTGGGTAATCTTCCAGAAGACCAAGTGGCTTTCGTGAATGAGCGTCTCCAAAAGTGATGGGCGATGGGTAATAAGTGAGGTGTCTTATCCCTAGATTTTCTAGCATCTCACGGGGCATGACATTCACACTTGAACCGGAGTCGCATAGAGCATCCTTAATTACCAAATCACCAAGAAGGCAGGTTATGGAGAACATACCAGGATTGCCAAGCTTGGGGAGAGACGTAGGCTCAATCTTTGTCGTGCTTGGTGAATCAATGCAATCGACACTACCCTTGTTTGCAACCATGGTTACGTCCTTATCCTTCTTGAATCTTTTTGGGAATGGAAGTTTAGGTTTGTAAGGAGGGGGAACAGAGGGTTGTTTCTTTTTCTCTGAAATCACAGTTTTAGGTGCAGGAGGTAGGCTGTCTTGACCCTTCTGGTCGAGCTGTGGGCTCGAGTTGGACGTCTTGGGGGTCTCAGCTCGAGTAGATGGGTCGAGTTGGGGTGCTCCAGCAGGCGTAAAACTCTTGTCTTGGTCGTTTGGAAACCAGATCCTCCCCATCTTGATCCTCACTGTCCTCGGTGATTGTAGGAGATCCTTCCCTCGCAGGTAACTTTCTTCCACTACTCAAAGCGATTGTAGTTGTGTTAGCATCAGAACCATAAAGAAAAGCCTCAATTTGTCTAACATCCGCGTCATGATCAGCAATAGGACTTGATTCCATTGAAAAGATGGCATTGCAATATTCCTTGGGGTTACGAATTGCTTTTCCTGGAAGTTGTCCAATAGGCTTTGTGGAAGAAGGTGATGCGGTGCTGTTCTCCAAGCATTTGATTCTGGAGTTCAATGACTCGATCTTGTTGTTGAGATCAGTATATGTGAAGTCAATCTGTGTTTTGACTTCACCCAACTTCTTAGCCAAGTCCAATGCACCAGCCTTTGTCCTTGTAGGATTTGTTGCAGCGGGGTCATCTGTTGATTTTGAGCATGAGAAGGCTGAGCATGGGGAAGTGTAAAACCAGGTGGTGGATGGCTGCTCTGGTAGTGCTCTTTGAGGTACAAAATTCTGATGTTGATTGTAAGCAGCAAAAGGCTTGGACTGATGCAGCTGTTGCGAAGGCGGGTAGACTTGATCCCGAGGGTTAGCAACGTTGGGGCTCCTATAAGAGAGGTTTGGGTTGTTCGTGTAGTTGATGAAACCTTTGTTGTGCGACCACGATTCTGCACATAGCTGATCTCCTCTAGACCATCATCCTCTCCATCTTGAACCTGAAAAACTGTATCCTCGAAGCAAAATGAACCTGTTTCTTCTGCAGTAGCAATTGATCCAACTTAGCGATCGAGGCCTTGATGGCCCTAGTTTGATCATCTGTAGCAATACTTGGCCGGACACTCCTATCATACTCAGCAGTGTAATTACCATCAGATTGTGCTAGGTTCTCCACAAGTGCCCAGCCAGCATCAACATCTTGGTTGAGGAAGTTACCACTGCTGGCGGTATCTAGAAGCATGCGGACCTGCGGAGAACTCCTCTGTAGAGAGTGCTAAGGAGTGACTCATTGCTGAAACCGTGGTGAGGGCATTGAGTAGTGTAGCCCTTGAAGCGATCCCAGCATTCACGAAACTCTCACCATCTTTCGAGTGAATCCAGAAATTTCATTTCTCAAGCGCGCTGTCACGGCATTGGAGAAGAACTTGGCCAGGAAGGCTTTCTTGCGATCATCCACTGGAAGTGATAGATCCATGGGGTAGAGTCTTTTCCCAGTGATGGGCTCTGTCACCAAGAGAGAAGGGAAAGAGCCTTAGCTTGAAACCATCTTCACTAACACCATTGATCTTGGTAAGGCTGCAGAGCCTATCGAACTCATCTAGATGATCAAGAGGGTCTTCCATAGGTAGTCCATGAAACTTGTTGTTCTGCACCATAGCGATCAAGCTGCTCTTGATCTCAAAGTTGTTGTTCTGGACCGTAGGAGGGACAATCCCTTGTCTGTTGGTATGAGTATTAGGAGCGTCTCCTGCACCTATCAGACGGGGCCTTCGCTGAGGAGGCGCATGTTCAGGCTGTGGTGGTGGATTATGATCAGCCATATTTATTTGGTCTTGGAGATCTGTGTTGAGAAGTTCACTCGGGTCTCTCAACTGTTGTGGTAGCTTGTGAATATTGTCGATGTATCGGATGAGGTTCGACCGCCTTTAGATCTCGTTTGCATGCAGGGGGGGTACAGGACTCGATGGTAGACTCGAGCGGACGTGTGCGAGATAAGCAGACTCGAGCTGCAAGGGTCGAGTAGGTAGACTCGAGCAGACGTAGGCGAGAGAGGCAGACTCGAGCTGCAAGGGTCGAGCAGACGTGTGCAAGATAGGCAGACTCGATCTGCTAGGCTCGAGCTAGGGTGCTCGAGTTAAGAAAGGTCCTGCAAGCCAAAGACAGAAAAAGAAAATCAAAGTGAGTAACAGAGTATATAGAAAAGAACTTGATCTAGAACGATTTGAAATCCTAATTGTAACAAACAACACCCAAATGGCAACGGCGCCAAATTGATATAGGTCAATTCCTTACTAGACCAAAGTTTCGTTGCAGTATAGTAAGGTGTCAATCCATAAGGGTGAAGATATTAACCAAAAAGGATGAGATCAAATCATTCAAGTCAAGCCAAGCAAGAGCGTATAGGACTCTAACACCCTAGACAGAAACTAAAAATGGAAACTAAACAGATACTGTATAGGACTAACAAGAGCAAGGCAATACAGAAACAGTGTATAGGGCTAGACGAGAATTCAATCAATGCAAGAGAAGTTCCTAAGGATGGGGTAATCGAACCAGTGTATCCTCTTAGCCTACCCAGGTGGTCTAACAAAACTCAATCAAGCTATTCCCTAGACATCAAACATCACAACCAGCTAAGTCCACTCCCGTGATAAGTAACCTCAAGCTAGACCAGTTCCAGACCCAATCCCTTGGCGAAATCTACCCTAGCAGGCATTAAGAAACAGTTCAATATTGTCAATAAACACCCTAGACAACTAATCCCTTAGGCTAGGTATGCAAATCTCTAACATCAATTCGTTCAAGCATTTTATCAAACACCTTCTGAGTGGAAAAACACCTAAACACATTTCATGAACTTGTTTTCATCGTTCTCGATTCTAATGAGTTATCGTTGTTTTCAATGGAAGGTCACGAACTCTCGAAACGGAATGTCATAATAAAATTTGAAATATTGAAACATACACCACTTATGAGCATATTTAACCCCTTAAATCATTTTGGTGGTTTTCAACATTTCATGAACTTATTTTCATCCTTTTCGATTCTTATGAGTTATCGCTGTTTTCAATGGAAGGTCACGAACTCTCGAAACAGAATTTCATAATAAAATTTGAAATATTGAAACATACACCACTTATGAGCATATTTAACCCCTTAATTCATTTTGGTGGTTTTCAACATTTCATAAACTTATTTTCATCCTTCTCGATTTTTATGAGTTATCGTTGTTTTCAATGGAAGGTCACGAACTCTCGAAACGGAATGTCATAATAAAATTTGAAATATTGAAACATACACCACTTATAAGCATATTTAACCCCTTAATTCATTTTGGTGGTTTTCAACATTTCATAAACTTATTTTCATCCTTCTCGATTTTTATGAGTTATCGCTGTTTTCAATGGAAGGTCACGAACTCTCGAAACGGAATGTCATAATAAAATTTGAAATATTGAAACATACACCACTTATGAGCATATTTAACCCCTTAATTCATTTTGGTGGTTTTCAACATTTCATAAACTTATTTTCTTTATTCTCGATTCTTATGAGTTATCGCTGTTTTCAATGGAAGGTCACGAACTCTCGAAACGGAATGTCATAATAAAATTTGAAATATTGAAACATACACCACTTATGAGCATATTTAACCCCTTAATTCATTTTGGTGGTTTTCAACATTTCATGAATTTGTTTTCATCGTTCTCGATTCTAATGAGTTATCGTTGTTTTCAATGGAAGGTCACGAACTCTCGAAACGGAATGTCATAATAAAATTTGAAATATTGAAACATACACCACTTATGAGCATATTTAACCCATTAATTCATTTTGGTGGTTTTCAACATTTCATGAACTTGTTTTCATCGTTCTCGATTCTAATGAGTTATCGTTGTTTTCAATGGAAGGTCACGAACTCTCGAAACGGAATGTCATAATAAAATTTGAAATATTGAAACATACACCACTTATGAGCATATTTAACCCCTTAAATCATTTTGGTGGTTTTCAACATTTCATGAACTTATTTTCATCCTTTTCGATTCTTATGAGTTATCGCTGTTTTCAATGGAAGGTCACGAACTCTCGAAACAGAATTTCATAATAAAATTTGAAATATTGAAACATACACCACTTATGAGCATATTTAACCCCTTAATTCATTTTGGTGGTTTTCAACATTTCATAAACTTATTTTCATCCTTCTCGATTTTTATGAGTTATCGTTGTTTTCAATGGAAGGTCACGAACTCTCGAAACGGAATGTCATAATAAAATTTGAAATATTGAAACATACACCACTTATAAGCATATTTAACCCCTTAATTCATTTTGGTGGTTTTCAACATTTCATAAACTTATTTTCATCCTTCTCGATTTTTATGAGTTATCGCTGTTTTCAATAGAAGGTCACGAACTCTCGAAACGGAATGTCATAATAAAATTTGAAATATTGAAACATACACCACTTATGAGCATATTTAACCCCTTAATTCATTTTGGTGGTTTTCAACATTTCATAAACTTATTTTCATCCTTCTCGATTTTTATGAGTTATCGTTGTTTTCAATGGAAGGTCACGAACTCTAGAAACGGAATGTCATAATAAAATTTGAAATATTGAAACATATACCACTTATGAGCATATTTAACCCCTTAAATCATTTTGGTGGTTTTCAACATTTCATGAACTTATTTTCATCCTTCTCGATTTTTATGAGTGATCGTTGTTTTCAATGGAAGGTCACGAACTCTCGAAACGGAATGTCATAATAAAATTTGAAATATTGAAACATACACCACTTATGAGCATATTTAACCGCTTAATTCATTTTGGTGGTTTTCAACATTTCATGAACTTATTTTCTTCATTCTCGATTCTTATGAGTTATCGCTGTTTTCAATGGAAGATCACGAACTCTCGAAACGGAATCTCATAATAAAATTTGAAATATTGAAACATACACCACTTATGAGCATATTTAACCCCTTAAATCATTTTGGTGGTTTTCAACATTTCATGAACTTATTTTCATCCTTCTCGATTTTTATGAGTGATCGTTGTTTTCAATGGAAAGTCACGAACTCTCGAAACGGAATGTCATAATACAATTTGAAATATTGAAACATACACCACTTATGAGCATATTTAACCCCTTAAATCATTTTTGTGGTTTTCAAAATTTCATGAACTTATTTTCATCCTTCTCGATTTTTATGAGTGATCGTTGTTTTCAATGGAAAGTCACGAACTCTCGAAACGGAATGTCATAATAAAATTTGAAATATTGAAACATACACCACTTATGAGCATATTTAACCCTTTAAATCATTTTGGTTGTTTTCAAGATTTCATGAACTTATTTTCTTCATTCTCGATTCTTATGACTTATCGCTGTTTTCAATGGAAGGTCACGAACTCTCGAAACGGAATGTCATAATAAAATTTGAAATATTGAAGCATACACCACTTATGAGCATATTTAACCCCTTAATTCATTTTGGTGGTTTTCAACATTTCATGAACTTATTTTCATCCTTCTTGATTCTTATGAGTTATCGTTGTTTTCAATGGAAGTTCACGAACTTTCGGAACGGATTGTCATATTAAAATTTGAAATATTGAAACATATACCACTTATGAGCATATTTAACCCCTTAAATCATTTTGGTGGTTTTCAACATTTCATGAACTTATTTTCATCCTTCTCGATTTTTATGAGTGATCGTTGTTTTCAATGGAAGGTCACGAACTCTCGAAACGGAATGTCATAATAAAATTTGAAATATTGAAACATACACCACTTATGAGCATATTTAACCGCTTAATTCATTTTGGTGGTTTTCAACATTTCATGAACTTATTTTCTTCATTCTCGATTCTTATGAGTTATCGCTGTTTTCAATGGAAGATCACGAACTCTCGAAACGGAATCTCATAATAAAATTTGAAATATTGAAACATACACCACTTATGAGCATATTTAACCCCTTAAATCATTTTGGTGGTTTTCAACATTTCATGAACTTATTTTCATCCTTCTCGATTTTTATGAGTGATCGTTGTTTTCAATGGAAGGTCACGAACTCTCGAAACGGAATGTCATAATAAAATTTGAAATATTGAAACATACACCACTTATGAGCATATTTAACCCTTTAAATCATTTTGGTGGTTTTCAAGATTTCATGAACTTATTTTCTTCATTCTCGATTCTTATGACTTATCGCTATTTTCAATGGAAGGTCACGAACTCTCGAAACGGAATGTCATAATAAAATTTGAAATATTGAAGCATACACCACTTATGAGCATATTTAACCCCTTAATTTATTTTGGTGGTTTTCAACATTTCATGAACTTATTTTCATCCTTCTCGATTTTTATGAGTTATCGTTGTTTTCAATGGAAGGTCACGAACTCTCGAAACGGAATGTCATAATAAAATTTGAAATATTGAAACATACACCACTTATAAGCATATTTAACCTCTTAATTCATTTTGGTGGTTTTCAACATTTCATGAACTTATTTTCTTTATTCTCGATTCTTATGAGTTATCGCTGTTTTCAATGGAAGGTCACGAACTCTCGAAACGGAATGTCATAATAAAATTTGAAATATTGAAACATACACCACTTATGAGCATATTTAACCCCTTAATTCATTTTGGTGGTTTTCAACATTTCATGAATTTGTTTTCATCCGTCTCGATTCTAATGAGTTATCGCTGTTTTCAATGGAAGGTCACGAACTCTCGAAACGGAATGTCATAATAAAATTTCAAATATTGAAACATACACCACTTATGAGCATATTTAACCCATTAATTCATTTTGGTGGTTTTCAACATTTCATGAACTTGTTTTCATCGTTCTCGATTCTAATGAGTTATCGTTGTTTTCAATGGAAGGTCACGAACTCTCGAAACGGAATGTCATAATAAAATTTGAAATATTGAAACATACACCACTTATGAGCATATTTAACCCTTTAAATCATTTTGGTGGTTTTCAAGATTTCATGATCTTATTTTCTTCATTCTCGATTCTTATGACTTATCGCTGTTTTCAATGGAAGGTCACGAACTCTCGAAACGGAATGTCATAATAAAATTTGAAATATTGAAGCATACACCACTTATGAGCATATTTAACCCCTTAATTTATTTTGGTGGTTTTCAACATTTCATGAACTTATTTTCATCCTTCTCGATTTTTATGAGTTATCGTTGTTTTCAATGGAAGGTCACGAACTCTCGAAACGGAATGTCATAATAAAATTTGAAATATTGAAACATACACCACTTATGAGCATATTTCACCCCTTAAATCATTTTGGTAGTTTTCAACATTTCATGAACTTATTTTCATCCTTTTTGATTCTTATGAGTTATCGCTCTTTTCAATGGAAGGTCACGAACTCTCGAAACAGAATGTCATAATAAAATTTGAAATATTGAAACATACACCACTTATGAGCATATTTAACCCCTTAATTCATTTTGGTGGTTTTCAACATTTCATGAATTTGTTTTCATCCGTCTCGATTCTAATGAGTTATCGCTGTTTTCAATGGAAGGTCACGAACTCTCGAAACGGAATGTCATAATAAAATTTCAAATATTGAAACATACACCACTTATGAGCATATTTAACCCCTTAATTCATTTTGGTGGTTTTCAACATTTCATGAACTTATTTTCATCCTTCTCGATTCTTATGAGTTATCGTTGTTTTCAATGGAAGTTCACGAACTCTTGGAACGGAATTTCATAATAAAATTTGAAATATTGAAACATACACCACTTATGAGCATATTTAACCCCTTAATTCATTTTGGTGGTTTTCAACATTTCATAAACTTATTTTCATCCTTCTCGATTTTTATGAGTTATCGTTGTTTTCAATGGAAGGTCACGAACTCTCGAAACGGAATGTCATAATAAAATTTGAAATATTAAAGCATACACCACTTATGAGCATATTTAACCCCTTAATTTATTTTGGTGGTTTTCAACATTTCATGAACTTATTTTCATCGTTCTCGATTTTTATGAGTTATCGTTGTTTTCAATGGAAGGTCACGAACTCTCAAAACGGAATGTCATAATAAAATTTGAAATATTGAAACATACACCACTTATAAGCATATTTAACCCCTTAATTCATTTTGGTGGTTTTCAACATTTCATGAACTTATTTTCTTTATTCTCGATTCTGATGAGTTATCGCTGTTTTCAATGGAAGGTCACGAACTCTCGAAACGGAATGTCATAATAAAATTTGAAATATTGAAACATACACCACTTATGAGCATATTTAACCCCTTAATTCATTTTGGTGGTTTTCAACATTTCATAAACTTATTTTCATCCTTCTCGATTTTTATGAGTTATCGTTGTTTTCAATGGAAGGTCACGAACTCTCGAAACGGAATGTCATAATAAAATTTGAAATATTGAAACATACACCACTTATAAGCATATTTAACCCCTTAATTCATTTTGGTGGTTTTCAACATTTCATGAACTTATTTTCTTTATTCTCGATTCTTATGAGTTATCGCTGTTTTCAATGGAAGGTCACGAACTCTCGAAACGGAATGTCATAATAAAATTTGAAATATTGAAACATACACCACTTATGAGCATATTTAACCCCTTAATTCATTTTGGTGGTTTTCAACATTTCATGAATTTGTTTTCATCCGTCTCGATTCTAATGAGTTATCGCTGTTTTCAATGGAAGGTCACGAACTCTCGAAACGGAATGTCATAATAAAATTTCAAATATTGAAACATACGCCACTTATGAGCATATTTAACCCATTAATTCATTTTGGTGGTTTTCAACATTTCATGAACTTGTTTTCATCGTTCTCGATTCTAATGAGTTATCGTTGTTTTCAATGGAAGGTCACGAACTCTCGAAACGGAATGTCATAATAAAATTTGAAATATTGAAACATACACCACTTATGAGCATATTTAACCCCTTAAATCATTTTGGTGGTTTTCAACATTTCATGAACTTATTTTCATCCTTTTCGATTCTTATGAGTTATCGCTGTTTTCAATGGAAGGTCACGAACTCTCGAAACAGAATTTCATAATAAAATTTGAAATATTGAAACATACACCACTTATGAGCATATTTAACCCTTTAATTCATTTTGGTGGTTTTCAACATTTCATAAACTTATTTTCATCCTTCTCGATTTTTATGAGTTATCGTTGTTTTCAATGGAAGGTCACGAACTCTCGAAACGGAATGTCATAATAAAATTTGAAATATTGAAACATACACCACTTATAAGCATATTTAACCCCTTAATTCATTTTGGTGGTTTTCAACATTTCATAAACTTATTTTCATCCTTCTCGATTTTTATGAGTTATCGTTGTTTTTGTAGATTTATGAGTATAGAGTATAGATTTGTGAGAATAGAAGCAAGAATTGAAGAATAAAAAAGATAAAGTGTGGGCGTTTTTGGGAGAGCTCACAAGAGGCTGAAAACTGTTTTTCTTCTTATTAGCTTAAAAACATGTTTACAAGGCTATATACTCTATATATATGCAAGATACAAAGGCAAATAGGTTAAAACCTATAGAAAAATATCTGAATTCAAAAAAAGAAGGATAAGGTGGTGTGGACCACTTGGAGACAAGCTGTCCCTTTCTTTCTCAGCGTGGTCCCCCCCTCTCTTTTAGCTTGCTGACTACTTCACCCAGCTCGTCTTCATCTAATGGCTCTATTCGTGCGTATTCCGGGTTTAGTATTCGTGCATATTCCGGGTCATGCTCCCGTGACTCCAACCGTTTTATTTGTGTGGACTCCGTGTTTAGTGTTCGTGCATATTCTGGGTTTAGTGATGAGTGCGAAATCCGGGTCACTCTTCTCTGTATCATCCGTGCAAACTACGGGTCATTGTGAGTACTCTCAACACTCCCCTCAAGGTTGGCCGGTGAGGACTCCATAGGCTAATCTTGTCATGGATGTACTCACAAACACGCAACGGAGTAGCCTTAGTGAATATATCCGCCATCGATCTCCACTCTTCACAAACTTGGGCTCAATCAACCCTTCTTGAATCTTTCCTCGAACAAAGTGACAATCCACTTCTATATGCTTTGTTCGCTCATGGAATACCGGATTAGAGGCTATATGGATCGCAGCTTGATTATCACAATATAAGCTCATCGGTTTGTCATCACTAATCCCCACATCCTTAAGAAGAGCCTTTAGCCATATCATCTCTTTAGTGACCTCTTTCATTGCTCTATACTCAGCTTCAGCACTAGATAGAGCGATAACTTTCTGTTTTTGCTTCTCCATGTCACAAGATTACCTCCCAAGAATGTGCAATATCCGGTTGTTGATTTTCTATCTTCTTTATCTCCAGCCCAGTCAGCATCACAATAAGCTTCCAATTCAGTTTTCCCATTGCACTTTAACCATATTCCCTTTCCTGGATCCCCTTTAAGATATCGGAGTATCCTCTCCACCATATTCCAATGGTGTGTTTTGGGAGCTTGCATATGTTGGCTCACTCTATTGACTGCAAAACAAATATCCGGTCTAGTAATCGTTAGATAAATCAACTTCCCAACCAACCTCTGATATTGTTTCACATCTGGCCATATCTCCCCCTTAATCACATCTTGATAACCTTCTTCAATGGGTGTTCTTGCTGGTTTTGATCCCAGCTTTCCAGTTTCTTTTAGTAAATCAATCACATACTTCCTTTGTGATATGAACATCCCATTGGTCTCCCTAATCATCTCAATGCCCAGAAAATACTTCAACTCTCCCAAATCTTTAATATCAAACGAAGACTTCAAAATCCCCTTAGTTTCACTAATCCCTTCAACATCACTTCCAGTGATGATGATATCATCCACATAGATCAATACCACCACTATGCCTCCTTGATTCTTCTTAGTGAATAGAGTATGATCAGCCTCAGATTTTGTAAATCCCTTATCCATCAAACAACCACTCAATCTTTGGTACCATGCCCTCGGTGATTGTTTCAATCCGTAGATGGCTTTCCTCAACTTACACACTTCTCTTTCTTGTGTACCATATCCTTGAGGACAAGCCATGAAGACTTCTTCTTCCAGATCACCATGTAAGAAAGCATTCTTCACATCCATTTGCCATAGTCCCCATGATAGATTAATGGCAACGGATAGAAGAGCTCTAATTGAATGCAATTTAGCCACCGGTGCAAATGTTTCAGTATAGTCTTCTCCATAGACTTGTGTGTATCCTTTTGCCACTAGTCTAGCTTTGTACCTCTCCACTTCACCATTGCTCTTATACTTGATGGTGTAAACCCACCTACATCCCACCAGCTTCTTCCCTCTTGGAAGTTCAGTCAAATCCCATGTATTATTCTTCTCCAAAGACCCAATTTCTTCCCTCATAGCCTGGACCCATGTCTCATCCTTACATGCTTCTTCATAGGATGTTGGGACCTTATTTTTATCAATCTTGCTCAGATATGCTTGGTGCTCCTTAGGGAAGTAAGCTAATGAGCAATACTCCTCAATTGGATATCTTACATTTGCAACACTTGTTTCTTCCTTTTGAGTAATGTCCGAACTACTTAGTGAGGGAGGAGTGCTGTTGCCTATAGGAACAGGATCTAAGCCCGCCGTACACTCAGAACAATCCCCACTCAATGTAGAGGACACTACTTGCTTAGTATCAGCTTGAGCTGTTGCCTAGACCATTAAAATACACCCTTGTATTTTTCCAATTTTCTGGACCAAACTTGAGTCTTGTGCTTCTTCTTAGAACAGGTTCTTGCACGTGAGTCTCCACATTCTCCACCTCAGCTTCGTGGTCTTGAGAAACATTCTCTTCACTTTGAGAGACCGAGGCTTCTTTTTCTTCCTCAGATTCCAATGAAGAGCTACTTTCTTCGGATTGATGACTAACCGAATCCATTTCCTCCTCAATTATGATTTGACTCGCTCCTTCTTCATCCCCTTCTTCCCTAGGTGATATACTTCTCAGTATTGATTCCATATCCGCCCTAGTGCTAACAATCTCTTCTAAGTCTCCCCACTTCTTCTCGGTGAAATAACCCACTTCTTCATCAAACCGGACTTCTCTTGATACATATATGCGTTTTGTCTCTGGATCATAACACTTGTAGCCCTTTTGAGTGCTTGAGTATCCAACAAACACGCACTTAATGCTCTTAGGTTCCAGCTTATTCCTTTGAGCTTCGGGAATAAACACGTAGCACCTACATCCAAAGACTCGGAGATGATCGATGCTTGGTTTAATACCATTCAAGACCTCATAAGGAGACTTGTTTTCCAGATTTGGTGTTGGGAGCCTATTGATCACATAACAAGCTACCATCACCGCATCTCCCCAAAATCTCTTAGGAACTCCTCTCTCAAACATCATACTTCTAGCCACCTCTAGCACATGTCTATTCTTCCTTTCGAGACTCCATTTTGCTGAGGTGTGTATGAAAAGAAGTTTGATGAACTATCCCCTTATCATCCACAAACTTCTTGAACTGATTGCTTGTGTATTCTCCTCCATTGTCACTTCTAAGGATCTTAACTCTTGCTCCAAATTGTGTTTCCACATAGTTGTAGAATTTAGTGAATGATTCAAACACTTGATCTTTGGAACCCATTAGTGTCACCCATGTATACTTGGACTTCTCATCAATGAATGACACAAAATACTTATATTGATCCTTAGAAACACGTGGAGCTGTCCACACATCCGAATGGACTAGCTCAAAACACTTCTCATACATTGTACTTGAATCCGGAAAGCTACTTCTACAATGTTTTCCTAACACACAAGCTTCACACTCTTTATTCTCTTGAACTAGGTTGGGCAAGACCATGCTGAGCACCTTACTACTTGGATGTCCCAAACGTGAGTGCCATAAAGAGCTTGAACCAACCGCACTAAGAGCATATGACTTCTCTCCATCATCCACCTTCTTATTCAAAACATAAAGACCATCCTTCACTCCTCCTTCCCCAAACACCTTATCAGTCTTATTGTCCTGAAACTGAACCAAATCAGACCCAAAAATAACCTTGCAATCTAGGTCCTTTGTAGCCTTATGAACCGATAATAAGTTAGAAGTGAATTCAGGAACATATAAGGCTTTAGTGTTTTTCCTAAACACTTCAAAATCTCCAATTCCTTCTATAGGCACCTCCCTACCATTAGCTACCTTAACCATTCCACCATGAGGTCTAACATTAGCTAATAAGGTTCCATCCTTAATCATATGGTGACTAGCACCCGAATCAACAATAACCTTGTTCTGAATTTTAGAAACAAAACATCTCTTACCTGATTCGGTGAGCCTTGCAATGCTCTTGATCAAAGCTTCAAAATCAGATTTTCGAACCAGCCCATTACCCTCTTCAGCTAGAGCTGTTCCAGCAAACACCCTTTGCCCTTGACCGCCCCCTTGGCCATTTCCTCTCAGCCTAGCCGGTTTCAAGTGTGGATGAAGAGTCCAGCATTTTCTTTGCTATGACCTTTCATCTTACAATGCTCACAAACTAGTGCTTTCTTGTCTCCATAAAGCGCCGGTTTGTACACAGCATGAGCCATCTCACCAGATGGTTGAAATAGGCTCCTTGAGCCTTCCTCCTTCTGAATTTGTTGACAAATTTCATTTAGAGTTGGAAGTTTGTCAAACCTCAAAATATGTTGAATGAGACCCTTATAAGAGTCATTGAGAGTAAGCAGCAACCCAAAGACTTGATCTTGCTCCCTCCTTTCATTCAGTTCCTTAAGGTCATTTGTGGGTGGTCTAAGCATCTCCAACTCTGCCTGACCCTCTAAAGACCCCAAACAAATCATTGAACGCCTTCCCCTCTTGCTGAAGATCATTCAAAGCCTTTTTCACCTCAAAAATCCTAGAAATGTTTGAAACATCTCCATACACGCCCTTGAGTGTATCCCACAACTCCTTGGCAGTTTCACAATAGGAATAACCAGCAAGGATAGAAGCATCTAAAGAGCCTTGAATCATGGTTAAGACTTGCTGGTCCTCCTGGTCCCATTTCTTCACCTTCTCAGCTCTAGCAGCAGCATCCTCACCTTCCACCATTGGGCTCTTCTTCACAGCCTCAATGCCATCTTCAACATATCCCCATAGCCCTCGGCTCCTTAGGGCAGTCTTTGCAGTCCTTGACCACAACAAGTAGTTATTCCCCTTGAGAACAATTGGTAGAACAGGTTGCTTTTGCATCTCCATGAATTGTTTGCACTTTCAAGAATAAACCAAGATTTCTCAAGAACACAAACCCAGATTTTTCAAGAACACAAACCCAGATTTTTTTCAAAAACACAAGAATAAACCCACTCGGATCTTTAGAAGCTGCTCTCGATACCATGTAGATTTATGAGTATAGAGTATAGATTTGTGAGAATAGAAGCAAGAATTGAAGAATAAAAAAGATAAAGTGTGGGCGTTTTTGGGAGAGCTCACAAGAGGCTGAAAACTGTTTTTCTTCTTATTAGCTTAAAAACATGTTTACAAGGCTATATACTCTATATATATGCAAGATACAAAGGCAAATAGGTTAAAACCTATAGAAAAATATCTGAATTCAAAAAAAGAAGGATAAGGTGGTGTGGACCACTTGGAGACAAGCTGTCCCTTTCTTTCTCAGCGTGGTCCCCCCCTCTCTTTTAGCTTGCTGACTACTTCACCCAGCTCGTCTTCATCTAATGGCTCTATTCGTGCGTATTCCGGGTTTAGTATTCGTGCATATTCCGGGTCATGCTCCCGTGACTCCAACCGTTTTATTTGTGTGGACTCCGTGTTTAGTGTTCGTGCATATTCTGGGTTTAGTGACCGTGCAAATCCCGGGTCACTCTTCTCCTGTATCATCCGTGCAAACTCTGGGTCATTGTGAGTACTCTCAACAGTTTTCAATGGAAGGTCACGAACTCTCGAAACGGAATGTCATAATAAAATTTGAAATATTGAAACATACACCACTTATAAGCATATTTAACCCCTTAATTCATTTTGGTGGTTTTCAACATTTCATGAACTTATTTTCTTTATTCTCGATTCTTATGAGTTATCGCTGTTTTCAATGGAAGGTCACGAACTCTCGAAACGGAATGTCATAATAAAATTTGAAATATTGAAACATACACCACTTATGAGCATATTTAACCCCTTAATTTATTTTGGTGGTTTTCAACATTTCATGAATTTGTTTTCATCCGTCTCGATTCTAATGAGTTATCGCTGTTTTCAATGGAAGGTCACGAACTCTCGAAACGGAATGTCATAATAAAATTTCAAATATTGAAACATACACCACTTATGAGCATATTTAACCCATTAATTCATTTTGGTGGTTTTCAACATTTCATGAACTTTTTTTCATCCTTCTCGATTTTTATGAGTGATCGTTGTTTTCAATGGAAGGTCACGAACTCTCGAAACGGAATCTCATAATAAAATTTGAAATATTGAAACATACACCACTTATGAGCATATTTAACCCCTTAAATCATTTTGGTGGTTTTCAACATTTCATGAACTTATTTTCTTTATTCTCGATTCTTATGAGTTATCGCTGTTTTCAATGGAAGGTCACGAACTCTCGAAACGGAATGTCATAATAAAATTTGAAATATTGAAACATACACCACTTATGAGCATATTTAACCCCTTAATTCATTTTGGTGGTTTTCAACATTTCATGAATTTGTTTTCATCCGTCTCGATTCTAATGAGTTATCGCTGTTTTCAATGGAAGGTCACGAACTCTCGAAACGGAATGTCATAATAAAATTTCAAATATTGAAACATACACCACTTATGAGCATATTTAACCCATTAATTCATTTTGGGGGTTTTCAACATTTCATGAACTTGTTTTCATCGTTCTCGATTCTAATGAGTTATCGTTGTTTTCAATGGAAGGTCACGAACTCTCGAAACGGAATGTCATAATAAAATTTGAAATATTGAAACATACACCACTTATGAGCATATTTAACCCTTTAAATCATTTTGGTGGTTTTCAAGATTTCATGAACTTATTTTCTTCATTCTCGATTCTTATGACTTATCGCTGTTTTCAATGGAAGGTCACGAACTCTCGAAACGGAATGTCATAATAAAATTTGAAATATTGAAACATACACCACTTATGAGCATATTTAACCCCTTAATTCATTTTGGTGGTTTTCAACATTTCATGAACTTATTTTCATCCTTCTTGATTCTTATGAGTTATCGTTGTTTTCAATGGAAGTTCACGAACTTTCGGAACGGAATGTCATATTAAAATTTGAAATATTGAAACATATACCACTTATGAGCATATTTAACCCCTTAATTCATTTTGGTGGTTTTCAACATTTCATGAACTTATTTTCATCCTTCTCGATTCTTATGAGTTATCGTTGTTTTCAATGGAAGTTCACGAACTCTTGGAACGGAATTTCATAATAAAATTTGAAATATTGAAACATACACCACTTATGAGCATATTTAACCCATTAATTCATTTTGGTGGTTTTCAACATTTCATGAACTTGTTTTCATCGTTCTCGATTCTAATGAGTTATCGTTGTTTTCAATGGAAGGTCACGAACTCTCGAAACGGAATGTCATAATAAAATTTGAAATATTGAAACATACACCACTTATGAGCATATTTAACCCCTTAAATCATTTTGGTGGTTTTCAACATTTCATGAACTTATTTTCATCCTTTTCGATTCTTATGAGTTATCGCTGTTTTCAATGGAAGGTCACGAACTCTAGAAACAGAATTTCATAATAAAATTTGAAATATTGAAACATACACCACTTATGAGCATATTTAACCCCTTAATTCATTTTGGTGGTTTTCAACATTTCATAAACTTATTTTCATCCTTCTCGATTTTTATGAGTTATCGTTGTTTTCAATGGAAGGTCACGAACTCTCGAAACGGAATGTCATAATAAAATTTGAAATATTGAAACATACACCACTTATAAGCATATTTAACCCCTTAATTCATTTTGGTGGTTTTCAACATTTCATGAACTTATTTTCTTTATTCTCGATTCTTATGAGTTATCGCTGTTTTCAATGGAAGGTCACGAACTCTCGAAACGGAATGTCATAATAAAATTTGAAATATTGAAACATACACCACTTATGAGCATATTTAACCCCTTAATTCATTTTGGTTGTTTTCAACATTTCATAAACTTATTTTCATCCTTCTCGATTTTTATGAGTTATCGTTGTTTTCAATGGAAGGTCACGAACTCTCGAAACGGAATGTCATAATAAAATTTGAAATATTGAAACATACACCACTTATAAGCATATTTAACCCCTTAATTCATTTTGGTGGTTTTCAACATTTCATAAACTTATTTTCTTTATTCTCGATTCTTATGAGTTATCGCTGTTTTCAATGAAAGGTCACGAACTCTCGAAACGGAATGTCATAATAAAATTTGAAATATTGAAACATACACCACTTATGAGCATATTTAACCCCTTAATTCATTTTGGTGGTTTTCAACATTTCATGAATTTGTTTTCATCCGTCTCGATTCTAATGAGTTATCGCTGTTTTCAATGGAAGGTCACGAACTCTCGAAACGGAATGTCATAATAAAATTTCAAATATTGAAACATACACCACTTATGAGCATATTTAACCCATTAATTCATTTTGGTGGTTTTCAACATTTCATGAACTTGTTTTCATCGTTCTCGATTCTAATGAGTTATCGTTGTTTTCAATGGAAGGTCACGAACTCTCGAAACGGAATGTCATAATAAAATTTGAAATATTGAAACATACACCACTTATGAGCATATTTAATCCCTTAAATCATTTTGGTGGTTTTCAACATTTCATGAACTTATTTTCATCCTTTTCGATTCTTATGAGTTATCGCTGTTTTCAATGGAAGGTCACGAACTCTCGAAACAGAATTTCATAATAAAATTTGAAATATTGAAACATACACCACTTATGAGCATATTTAACCCCTTAATTCATTTTGGTGGTTTTCAACATTTCATAAACTTATTTTCATCCTTCTCGATTTTTATGAGTTATCGTTGTTTTCAATGGAAGGTCACGAACTCTCGAAACGGAATGTCATAATAAAATTTGAAATATTGAAACATACACCACTTATAAGCATATTTAACCCCTTAATTCATTTTGGTGGTTTTCAACATTTCATAAACTTATTTTCATCCTTCTCGATTTTTATGAGTTATCGTTGTTTTCAATGGAAGGTCACGAACTCTCGAAACGGAATGTCATAATAAAATTTGAAATATTGAAACATACACCACTTATAAGCATATTTAACCCCTTAATTTATTTTGGTGGTTTTCAACATTTCATAAACTTATTTTCATCCTTCTCGATTTTTATGAGTTATCGCTGTTTTCAATGGAAGGTCACGAACTCTCGAAACGGAATGTCATAATAAAATTTGAAATATTGAAACATACACCACTTATGAGCATATTTAACCCCTTAATTCATTTTGGTGGTTTTCAACATTTCATAAACTTATTTTCATCCTTCTCGATTTTTATGAGTTATCGTTGTTTTCAATGGAAGGTCACGAACTCTCGAAACGGAATGTCATAATAAAATTTGAAATATTGAAACATACACCACTTATAAGCATATTTAACCCCTTAATTCATTTTGGTGGTTTTCAACATTTCATAAACTTATTTTCATCCTTCTCGATTTTTATGAGTTATCGTTGTTTTCAATGGAAGGTCACGAACTCTCGAAACGGAATGTCATAATAAAATTTGAAATATTGAAACATACACCACTTATAAGCATATTTAACCCCTTAATTCATTTTGGTGGTTTTCAACATTTCATGAACTTATTTTCTTTATTCTCGATTCTTATGAGTTATCGCTGTTTTCAATGGAAGGTCACGAACTCTCGAAACGGAATGTCATAATAAAATTTGAAATATTGAAACATACACCACTTATGAGCATATTTAACCCCTTAATTTATTTTGGTGGTTTTCAACATTTCATGAATTTGTTTTCATCCGTCTCGATTCTAATGAGTTATCGCTGTTTTCAATGGAAGGTCACGAACTCTCGAAACGGAATGTCATAATAAAATTTCAAATATTGAAACATACACCACTTATGAGCATATTTAACCCATTAATTCATTTTGGTGGTTTTCAACATTTCATAAACTTATTTTCATCCTTCTCGATTTTTATGAGTTATCGTTGTTTTCAATGGAAGGTCACGAACTCTCGAAACGGAATGTCATAATAAAATTTGAAATATTGAAACATACACCACTTATAAGCATATTTAACCCCTTAATTCATTTTGGTGGTTTTCAACATTTCATAAACTTATTTTCTTTATTCTCGATTCTTATGAGTTATCGCTGTTTTCAATGGAAGGTCACGAACTCTCGAAACGGAATGTCATAATAGAATTTGAAATATTGAAACATACACCACTTATGAGCATATTTAACCCCTTAATTCATTTTGGTGGTTTTCAACATTTCATGAATTTGTTTTCATCCGTCTCGATTCTAATGAGTTATCGCTGTTTTCAATGGAAGGTCACGAACTCTCGAAACGGAATGTCATAATAAAATTTGAAATATTGAAACATACACCACTTATAAGCATATTTAACCCCTTAATTCATTTTGGTGGTTTTCAACATTTCATAAACTTATTTTCTTTATTCTCGATTCTTATGAGTTATCGCTGTTTTCAATGGAAGGTCACGAACTCTCGAAACGGAATGTCATAATAAAATTTGAAATATTGAAACATACACCACTTATGAGCATATTTAACCCCTTAATTCAGTTTGGTGGTTTTCAACATTTCATGAATTTGTTTTCATCCGTCTCGATTCTAATGAGTTATCGCTGTTTTCAATGGAAGGTCACGAACTCTCGAAACGGAATGTCATAATAAAATTTCAAATATTGAAACATACACCACTTATGAGCATATTTAACCCATTAATTCATTTTGGTGGTTTTCAACATTTCATGAACTTGTTTTCATCGTTCTCGATTCTAATGAGTTATCGTTGTTTTCAATGGAAGGTCACGAACTCTCGAAACGGAATGTCATAATAAAATTTGAAATATTGAAACATACACCACTTATGAGCATATTTAACCCCTTAAATCATTTTGGTGGTTTTCAACATTTCATGAACTTATTTTCATCCTTTTCGATTCTTATGAGTTATCGCTGTTTTCAATGGAAGGTCACGAACTCTCGAAACAGAATTTCATAATAAAATTTGAAATATTGAAACATACACCACTTATGAGCATATTTAACCCCTTAATTCATTTTGGTGGTTTTCAACATTTCATAAACTTATTTTCATCCTTCTCGATTTTTATGAGTTATCGTTGTTTTCAATGGAAGGTCACGAACTCTCGAAACGGAATGTCATAATAAAATTTGAAATATTGAAACATACACCACTTATAAGCATATTTAACCCCTTAATTCATTTTGGTGGTTTTCAACATTTCATAAACTTATTTTCATCCTTCTCGATTTTTATGAGTTATCGTTGTTTTCAATGGAAGGTCACGAACTCTCGAAACGGAATGTCATAATAAAATTTGAAATATTGAAACATACACCACTTATAAGCATATTTAACCCCTTAATTCATTTTGGTGGTTTTCAACATTTCATAAACTTATTTTCTTTATTCTCGATTCTTATGAGTTATCGCTGTTTTCAATGGAAGGTCACGAACTCTCGAAACGGAATGTCATAATAAAATTTGAAATATTGAAACATACACCACTTATGAGCATATTTAACCCCTTAATTCATTTTGGTGGTTTTCAACATTTCATGAATTTGTTTTCATCCGTCTCGATTCTAATGAGTTATCGCTGTTTTCAATGGAAGGTCACGAACTCTCGAAACGGAATGTCATAATAAAATTTCAAATATTGAAACATACACCACTTATGAGCATATTTAACCCATTAATTCATTTTGGTGGTTTTCAACATTTCATGAACTTGTTTTCATCGTTCTCGATTCTAATGAGTTATCGTTGTTTTCAATGGAAGGTCACGAACTCTCGAAACGGAATGTCATAATAAAATTTGAAATATTGAAACATACACCACTTATGAGCATATTTAACCCCTTAAATCATTTTGGTGGTTTTCAACATTTCATGAACTTATTTTCATCCTTTTCGATTCTTATGAGTTATCGCTGTTTTCAATGGAAGGTCACGAACTCTCGAAACAGAATTTCATAATAAAATTTGAAATATTGAAACATACACCACTTATGAGCATATTTAACCCCTTAATTCATTTTGGTGGTTTTCAACATTTCATGAATTTGTTTTCATCCGTCTCGATTCTAATGAGTTATCGCTGTTTTCAATGGAAGGTCACGAACTCTCGAAACGGAATGTCATAATAAAATTTCAAATATTGAAACATACACCACTTATGAGCATATTTAACCCATTAATTCATTTTGGTGGTTTTCAACATTTCATGAACTTGTTTTCATCGTTCTCGATTCTAATGAGTTATCGTTGTTTTCAATGGAAGGTCACGAACTCTCGAAACGGAATGTCATAATAAAATTTGAAATATTGAAACATACACCAGTTATGAGCATATTTAACCCCTTAAATCATTTTGGTGGTTTTCAACATTTCATGAACTTATTTTCATCCTTTTCGATTCTTATGAGTTATCGCTGTTTTCAATGGAAGGTCACGAACTCTCGAAACAGAATTTCATAATAAAATTTGAAATATTGAAACATACACCACTTATGAGCATATTTAACCCCTTAAATCATTTTGGTGGTTTTCAACATTTCATGAACTTATTTTCATCCTTTTCGATTCTTATGAGTTATCGCTGTTTTCAATGGAAGGTCACGAACTCTCGAAACAGAATTTCATAATAAAATTTGAAATATTGAAACATACACCACTTATGAGCATATTTAACCCCTTAATTCATTTTGGTGGTTTTCAACATTTCATAAACTTATTTTCATCCTTCTCGATTTTTATGAGTTATCGTTGTTTTCAATGGAAGGTCACGAACTCTCGAAACGGAATGTCATAATAAAATTTGAAATATTGAAACATACACCACTTATGAGCATATTTAACCCCTTAATTTATTTTGGTGGTTTTCAACATTTCATGAATTTGTTTTCATCCGTCTCGATTCTAATGAGTTATCGCTGTTTTCAATGGAAGGTCACGAACTCTCGAAACGGAATGTCATAATAAAATTTCAAATATTGAAACATACACCACTTATGAGCATATTTAACCCATTAATTCATTTTGGTGGTTTTCAACATTTCATAAACTTATTTTCATCCTTCTCGATTTTTATGAGTTATCGTTGTTTTCAATGGAAGGTCACGAACTCTCGAAACGGAATGTCATAATAAAATTTGAAATATTGAAACATACACCACTTATAAGCATATTTAACCCCTTAATTCATTTTGGTGGTTTTCAACATTTCATAAACTTATTTTCTTTATTCTCGATTCTTATGAGTTATCGCTGTTTTCAATGGAAGGTCACGAACTCTCGAAACGGAATGTCATAATAGAATTTGAAATATTGAAACATACACCACTTATGAGCATATTTAACCCCTTAATTCATTTTGGTGGTTTTCAACATTTCATGAATTTGTTTTCATCCGTCTCGATTCTAATGAGTTATCGCTGTTTTCAATGGAAGGTCACGAACTCTCGAAACGGAATGTCATAATAAAATTTCAAATATTGAAACATACACCACTTATGAGCATATTTAACCCATTAATTCATTTTGGTGGTTTTCAACATTTCATGAACTTGTTTTCATCGTTCTCGATTCTAATGAGTTATCGTTGTTTTCAATGGAAGGTCACGAACTCTCGAAACGGAATGTCATAATAAAATTTGAAATATTGAAACATACACCACTTATGAGCATATTTAACCCCTTAAATCATTTTGGTGGTTTTCAACATTTCATGAACTTATTTTCATCCTTTTCGATTCTTATGAGTTATCATTTGTTTTCAATGGAAGGTCACGAACTCTCGAAACAGAATTTCATAATAAAATTTGAAATATTGAAACATACACCACTTATGAGCATATTTAACCCCTTAATTCATTTTGGTGGTTTTCAACATTTCATAAACTTATTTTTCATCCTTCTCGATTTTTATGAGTTATCGTTGTTTTCAATGGAAGGTCACGAACTCTCGAAACGGAATGTCATAATAAAATTTGAAATATTGAAACATACACCACTTATAAGCATATTTAACCCCTTAATTCATTTTGGTGGTTTTCAACATTTCATAAACTTATTTTCATCCTTCTCGATTTTTATGAGTTATCGTTGTTTTCAATGGAAGGTCACGAACTCTCGAAACGGAATGTCATAATAAAATTTGAAATATTGAAACATACACCACTTATAAGCATATTTAACCCCTTAATTCATTTTGGTGGTTTTCAACATTTCATAAACTTATTTTCTTTATTCTCGATTCTTATGAGTTATCGCTGTTTTCAATGGAAGGTTACGAACTCTCGAAACGGAATGTCATAATAAAATTTGAAATATTGAAACATACACCACTTATGAGCATATTTAACCCCTTAATTCAGTTTGGTGGTTTTCAACATTTCATGAATTTGTTTTCATCCGTCTCGATTCTAATGAGTTATCGCTGTTTTCAATGGAAGGTCACGAACTCTCGAAACGGAATGTCATAATAAAATTTCAAATATTGAAACATACACCACTTATGAGCATATTTAACCCATTAATTCATTTTGGTGGTTTTCAACATTTCATGAACTTGTTTTCATCGTTCTCGATTCTAATGAGTTATCGTTGTTTTCAATGGAAGGTCACGAACTCTCGAAACGGAATGTCATAATAAAATTTGAAATATTGAAACATACACCACTTATGAGCATATTTAACCCCTTAATTCATTTTGGTGGTTTTCAACATTTCATAAACTTATTTTCATCCTTCTCGATTTTTATGAGTTATCGTTGTTTTTAATGGAACGGCACGCACCGTGATATACAATCTTTATCTTCAAATCGCACTTATTATCTCATACACCACTTATGAGCATATTTAACCCCTTAATTCATTTTGGTGGTTTTCAACATTTCATAAACTTATTTTCATCCTTCTCGATTTTTATGAGTTATCGTTGTTTTCAATGGAAGGTCACGAACTCTCGAAACGGAATGTCATAATAAAATTTGAAATATTGAAACATACACCACTTATAAGCATATTT